>CAXAMN010023806.1:982332-1048857 GCA_963970005.1 Durusdinium trenchii
CACTCACTCACTCACTCACTCACTCACTCACTCACTCACTCACTCACTCACTCACCACCCGCCCACCCACCCACCACTGCCACCACCACCACCATCAGCACATCTCCACCTTCATCACCACCATCACCTCTCTCGACCCCAATGTCTAGATCTCTAGACTCTTTGCTGCTACACACACACACACTGTTTGGGGTCTCTTGCCCGTATAATTTTAGGGGGTGTAGCTATGCATGGTTAATGTACAAGGGGGCTCATGTGGTACCTGCAACAACATTTGAACCTTCGAGAACCCAGCTATTCATGAAAGCATGGAGTTTCAATTGTTTTGGCATGAATGTCTTCGGACCGGAATTTCCCACACCGCCCTTCAGCTCCACCCTCATTCGGTGTCAGGGTGTCAGTGTCCTGTCACCCCTGGAAGAGAACAAAAAGATTTGCACTTTCTAGCAACTCGGAGCAGTGAGACTGTTCAAGTCCAGCGCTTCAACTCAGCAGGGTTAAGATGAATTCAGATGGATTCTTTTGAGAATCAAGGCATGCACAAAAGCGGAAATTGTATCGAATCAGCTTGTCCATTCATTGCCAGGCGAGATTCGGAATGACATCATTTCAGTCTCCTCCACCCAGGACGAAGAACGGATGAACCAAGTGCAGATAGCCTTAACAGTGAGCCAAGCGCGGCTTTTTGGGGCGCAGGGATCTCAAAGGAAGACGGTGAATGGATGTCCTGCAACTGTTGACCAGCTGTGAATGGTTTTTGTTTCTATCCGTTTCTTGGTTTGAAAGTCATGAAATACATGAGAACAGTTTCCTGTGTGGTTTCCCACCTCGCAGGGTGAGTCCTACCTTGTGTGGAAGATTATGACAGTGCTGACTGTTTGAGAACCCTTCCACGACAATGCAAGTGGGATCAAATGGGTGTTTTCAAAACGGATCACAATGGTTCTTTCTGTGTGGGAGTGGGATCGTTGTGTTTTCCCATGGCAGTTTCCAAAATGACGTGGTAGTTTGTTGGCCTTGTATTTTCAAGACTATCCACGACCCAGCTTCCTAGGCTTCCTTTGATGTGTTTTTTTTCTCTGGTGGCTTTGAAGCCAGGGGTTGGGCTGTCAACGTTGGACATGTTCCTACCATGGGAATGGCCTGGAAATCGGCCGATCCTGTGTTTTAGACAGCTTTGCGAGAGAGGCCAATGTTTCATCGATTCATCCGTAGGCTTCATGATGCTTTCGCCAGAGTCCTCTTTCCGACGCATGTGGGACGAACTGCAGTACAACACCATGGATAACCAGTCTGAGAGACCCGCAAATCTGGCGCAATCGAAGCAAACTTAGTTGATTTATGTCTCAAAACATCTTCCCGTCATTTCCCGTCGTGGAAGTTTGGCGGGTCCGTTTAGTAGCGTCAGCCATGCAACACCTATGCATCACCATTTTCGAACTGTCCTCAACGAGATCCATCCGGGTCTCTATCCCGGAAGCCTCAGATCAGAAAAAAACCATGGAAGGGCGATGCCCGGAGAGACGCAAGACTTGTTTTGATAAGCCAATGTTCGGGCTTGGTAGAATGCTAGAAAAACCATCCCCAAGTGTTCAGGTGAACCTCCGAACTCCGAACCCAATTCAGGAAAAGGCGCAGGGACTCGAAAGTAGTGGACTCAAACATTGTGCCAGTACCTCTGCAGAGCTGCAGGTCTCACCAATCCTCAAGGGAGCCGCAGAAAGATCCTGCGGAGTTGTAGTCGTCGCCTCCGCGGCAGTCGCCACAGCAGGCGTTGCCCTGCCAAAGTCGGCGAGGAAATAGAAAAATGGACCGTTGGAACAGGGAGGAAGCCGAGGAAGAAAAATATGGGAAGGAAGAAGGGAAAGGAACCATGAAAGGAATAAAGGATTCTAAAGGTCTATAGAAGGTTTTTGAATAAGGGCGGGCTTGTCAGCGCACGATGGGATGGGCACCCCCTCACATCTGCAAGGGTCATGCGAATCCAACTCTACTTTTTACTGGACTGTTTTTCTTTGGTGCAGAATTGAGGAAATTTGAAGCTCCCAAACATTCCGTGGGCTTGTGGCTCTAGACCTAGACGGCTCAAAAAGCAAGCCAGTGTACTGTTCGGTTGAGGTGCTGTACAACGGGATATTCTATTTTGGAATTAATAAAAGGATAATACTATGTAGTTTTTATTTATCGTTTCTTTGGTATATGTGTTAACAGCATTAGACCTACAGGTTCCATCATAATCATCAAAAGCAATAGATAATATGAATCACCGATTATATAAATTACAATAAGAGGTTTCATGAGAGCAATCCGTTTGAACTCTGCCAGGCCTGTTCTGGTTCTTCGTTTGATGACGCCAACAGCGGGGAAGCCAATCAACCCAGTCAAGTTGAGTTTGTGAATTATCAGACTCAGATGAGAAGCCCGACATCTCAAACAAACAGACTTGTGCACCTTCCCATGAGAAAAGTCCGAAAAGCAGAATCCAAAACGCCAAAGTTGGAACCCCCAGGGACCAAAACCGGCGCCGTTGGGTGCGACATCAGTGCCGATTCGACCTCGTCGGTCTAGAGTCTACTGCGCCGGTTTCAACCGAGGCCTTAGACCGAGGTTTGCTGGAGCGCAATGGTCGAAAGCTGGACCTGGAGCGTAAGGCTGAAGAGCCTGAAAACCGCGGCGCCCGGCGGTTTCGTGCTGATGATTTGGGGTGTGTCCGGTGAAAGCAGCGGATGTTCTGTGTAATTAAGACTCCCCAACACAAAGATCAACCACAAGTGATCAGCGGAATGGTGTGCACTGTGATGAACTGTGTATTTTTGCCTTTGGGAAGTTATAAGCTGCGAAAAATGGCTTTCCACTTTACGAAAAGCAATCCAACCGCAGCCACGCGCTCGTCACACACGCTCGTCGCCGGTACTGTGCCAGGTGATCAAAGCTGGGAACTTCACGCAGGTACCGAGACGGCCGAAGGGATCTCTTGTTGGACGACATCGGATGCTCTACGAGAGTGTCAATTTAGGAAATTAACATTAGGATAAGAATCAACTATAGATTGATTTCACAATTCCCACATGTGGCTGAACGAAATCTTGCGAATTGATATGAATTGATCAAAATAGTATGTCCCCTCTTAAAAGCCAAGTCTCAATCAATACATTAGGGCCGGGTGATGAATGTGGCAAGTTCTCGGAAGTAAAGCAGAGGATTTGACCAAATTCGGCCAGAGGTGTTAGCTCTTCTCACATTTCGAGAATTCAACAAAAAGCAACGGTGCCTTAATCCTAGGCTTGATGCTTGTCATTCTTTGGAGTGGGAGCAGATTACCTTTGCAAGGGGGAATGCTGAAACAATGTATAGGTGGCTGTGCTTGATGGGTAGCTTGCGAATGTTCGACAGGCAAAAACAGTCTGCCGGAATCCCACGAGCGCTTCAAATTTGTCAAGTCAATGACATTTTAATCTAGCAACACTGGTGTTCCAATGAGCAAAGGTCACAGTCTTCACTACTCCTAGGTGAAGGGTTTGATGCTTTTACTGAACCTGCCAGACCAAGAGAAGACGGTGTTTCTCTCACCATCAAATCCTCAGGGTGATCTAGGTGCACTACACGACATGCTTTTAATTGGACATGTTTGGTCATCAAGGTGCCTTTAAAGAAAGGAAAGGACGTGTTGGGATGCGAGGCTTGGACCACGTGGGGTGCTTCGTAGTGAAAACCGATGTGTCCTCTCGTCCGACGAGTGAGACCAAGTGTTTTTTTGACGGACATTTTCTCGTCTCGCTGGCTCCTTTTCGCCAGGATTCAGGGCCTCAAAACTTGCTTCAGGACTTGGTTCGAGAGGTGTGGCATCTCTTTCGGTGCGTCTTTCTGGGAGTTGGTTGCATGTGTTTTTTCTGCTTGCGGAAAGGTCTGATGTTTGAAGCTGAAGGATGGACCAATATAGACTCGAATTTTAGATGTTTCTTTGTCCTTTGAGATGTTCAACTTCGGTTCACGGAATGTCGTGTCGAGAAAGGGAAAGGGCATGAAGACGGGCACATTTGTTTCACGTGTGTGCGGTTGGACCGCGTGGCCATGTGAAAGCGACTAAGGCGTTCACACAAGAGCAGAATTTCTTCAAAATTGACGCTGGAGTTCTGGAAGATACGCAGGGCTTGGCTGTTGTTTGTAAACAAAACTTGCAAATACGTTGCATAGTTGATTGCATCAGGCCCGGATGTCCACCTCAGCGAGCGGCTTGCGTGCGACTCCTTTGTGCGAGGCGCAATCGACGGTGGGGAGTGCTTGGTCACATTAATACGTTGTTTCGTGGGGATAACTTCCGTCAAAGATCAAAGGCCCAATAAGAGACGACTATTATGTTCAACAAGAGTGAAGTGAAACGAAATGGATGCCTGTTAAGGATGCCCAAACTGTTGTTCTTACATTAAAGGCGGTCTCCTTTTGCCACCAGTTCAGGTCTCTTATGGTTTTTGACTTTCCCTCAACTGTCATGATCTGAGTATTTTTGATGTGAAGATGCGCTATCCTCTCACATGCTTCGAGTTTCCTATTGACTTGTCAAACAACATCTCAACCAGAAGGGTAATGCTGGACAGACCGTTTGTAGTTTGAAGTCTTTTAAGCAGCATAGCATCACCACACACTGTTTCTCACAAGTAGAATGCCAGGTAGTTACCGTACCAGTGCTTCAAAGCCCGAGTTCTGCTGAAAAGCAGAGCAGCAAAGTCTCGAAGCAACAGGGTGATGTGAAGCCTCCAGGGAGTCGGCGTGAAATCAAGGCCTCACCGATGCCGGCACATGAACACCTTCGTTGCGGAAGCATATTATACTATATATATTATATAGTAGAAGCGGATGATGAGATCAGTAGCTTTTGTGGAATTTTCATGGCTTGGTTCCGCTAAGAACGTTGATCCAAAGTTTCGAACCAATCCACACAGCAAACCTAATTCCACCCTAAACCAACGGGTGTTCTCTTCCATAAACCGGTTTTCTCTCGCAGGTGAACCGTCTCCTGGCCCGCAGTGAAGAGGAACGTGTGGAGTTCGATCGCTTGGATCGTGAGCCGGGAGACGCAGAGAGCGCGTTCGATCGATCGGGCAGAAGCAGCTGGCGCGGAAGGAAAAGGGTTCAAGGTGATTCAAGATGAAAAAAACACATAAAAACCTGCCACGTACTTAGTCTTTCACTTTGGTGTGGTGACATCCCAAGCATGGGTGGCAGCCGGTCCATGCCGGTCTCCGGGAGACCCTGCCACTTAGAGGCTGGGCTTGGATCCGAGCGCTGGACACGTGGAAGAACAACTGGAAAGGCCGAGTGGGTCGTAGCTGAAGGCGACGGGTCGTAGCAGATTCTTAGGACAAAGCCGGTCGAATTTGAGAATCCAAGGAATACCGTGTGAGAACCCGCTGATGCAAGAGTTGCGGTGGATCAAGATCCGCCAAAAGGAGACATGCATTCTGCACAGTATATAATGGCAGCATCAAAGAAAGACCATGTTTCAGGCATTGAAAGACCCGTTTTTGTTTAATTCCGCCAGCGGCCCGACTCGTCCCGCACGCCAGTTCTTGTCCGACTCGTCACCGACTAGTCCAGTCACTTCGTCAGTGGTCCTGCTTCGGTCTCAGTGGTTCCGACTGTGACTTTTCCGCGCAGGGCTGAGCGGCTGTCTTTGGGCGAAGGCTGTCTTTGGGCCAACGCTCAAAGGGATGTTTGCTTCAAAAAGAAACGTCGAAACGAGAGCCGATCGAACTGAGTTGCTGTCCGTGTTTGAGCGAAGAAAGTGGAAATCCTATGAACTTGTGACAGGGAAGGTGGTGGAAACTGTAGCTAGAATCTTTGGAAATGGAACAGTTTGAGGGAGTGCCTTTAGCCTGTTGAGCGCCAGAATTCCCAGGCCATTGGCGCAAGAAGTCTGCATGGGCAGTGGCTGAACACTGAGTCTTGTGAACTGACTTGGGGAAAAGGAAGTTTTTGCATCTATTCAGATGGATCCGTCCACGCACACCCCCGTCTCCATGCAAGCGGCACCCACATCAGAACCTCAACCCAACATGTTCAGCAAACTCACTGGGCTTTTGGTGCGGTGAGAATACGGATGTGTTGTGTCTAGTTTGAAGACACCCGCACCAGGAGCTTGCTATGGATGTTGACCCAAGATCTGAAGATAGCATAGGCGCTGGCAGGGTATGGCGTTTCCATACGCTCAAGGTCGAGAGCCTGGCCAAGCGAAGGCGCAAGTGCTCGCGCCACTCAGAGCGACGTCGTCCTTGTGTTGATCTCTTCAAACTTGCAGAGCCACATAGAGAGCCACCCGTCCGTCCGTCTTGATCTGTGGCTTTTTTCCGAGAAAGCTACCCATCCGTCCAGCCTCACATTAAGCATCGGAGGATGCTTCAGATGTGTAAGGCTGGAAGGTGTGGACTTGGACGAATAGGAGCAAACCAGTGAGCAATCCTTGACTTGATCAGATGAACCACTCAGCTACTGTTGTATTTGTCGGTATTTGTTGGTCTCTTGGATGTCCTCAAGAGTGATCTATTGGTCTCTTATGGTCTCTTGGTATCCCCCAATGCAGGCTTGAACCCTCTGTCGACGCCGCTTGACGTGCCGTTCCGTTCACAGTTTACCTCGACGGAGATGAGGACCGGCCATTGACGTTTCTCGCAGTCTCCGGACATGTTCGGACGGATTTTTGTTGGTTTCGGCGGGTTTACCCCGGATCAACATGTTTTCTTCACGCCAGGCGCTGCAAGAAGGGTGAGTGACATGAGGACAAGCTGGGAAGCTGGCTGAAGCGGCCGCGGACGTGACTGTTTCCGATTTTGGTCCGTTCCCTGCGAATTTGGAGAGTGAGCACGTGGAAACAGTTCTAGGTTCAGATGAGTGCAGAAGTAGCAGACTGGAAAGGTGTAAGGAGCATGAAGCACTATGAGGACACACATCGCTCTTGGGTTGGAGGCCATCGCTTCCAGGTTGGAGAGGCCATCACTTCTAGGTTGGAGGCCATCGCTCTTGGTTTCCTTTTGCTATTAGGTTGGAGGCCATTGCTAAAGCACTATGAGGACCCTCTCCAGGTTGAATTCTGCAGAATGTCCCTGCTTGGTACTTAGCTCAGCAGCTGCCCTTCCCGCTTGTTTGTCTCAGATTGAGATGTGAAATCCACAGTGGTGCCTTCCACATGTTTAAGGGAGACCATACTGGGCATGGTCTTGTGTGGGTCGCTAGAAGGCAGTCAGGTGGACTACACTGGCGCACGGCATCAGGGAACATTGGTAAACCAACTCTTTTGTTCCTTTCTAGTTGAGAACTGTTGGTTTCTTTGGCTTTTGACCCGACACAGATTCATCCCGTGTAACAACGGACATTTCGCACATCCAATCTTGAAAGTTAACATGGGATGAGCCAAGATGCCTTAGTATGGAAGTTCTGTTGGTGCTTCGCCAACCAACTGCGCTTGCATGGACAAAATGGTCTTGCGTTTGAGTCACCGGCTAGAAACGTGTAGCGATATCTTTCTTTGCATTCAGGTAATAATTGCAGATCAAGCAACTGTTGCCTTGGTCGGAAGAGGCGTTGTTTTTGTGAGTTGAGAGGTTGCTGCAGGTTGCTCTTGGTTCTATGCATTGACAAACGTGTGAGTCAGGTTGAAGGACCTTCCAGTTTGTTGCACACCACCAGTCATAAGTGCACAGAGGGTTCTATCAGGCATTTCTTTTTACATGCTCATGCCTACAAATTTTGCGGACGCTACAGTCCATCAAGTTTGGAAGTCTTGCAGGATTGGCGGCCTTGGCGCTCACAGAGGGTGGGTTTGGAGAATGTATATTTTGATGTATTTTGGTTGGCTAGGTTGCAAGCATGTTGCATGCATGTGATGTAGGATGTGTATGACCGCCTTCCCCAGAATTTGATCACTTTGACATGGTGGCTCAAAGTTGATAGTGTGAAAGGAAGTGTGGGCAAACAAGTTTCGTCATATGACAGCGTGATGCACCTTGAACTGCTTTCATTTGTTCTCCCTTCGCTTCCCTGGGTCGAGAACTCCGTCAGAGTTGTGCGCAGCCTCGCAGCCATGGCATTGAAGAAGGCCATCTATGTGTCCATGGGTCTTCTTGTCGGATCATGTGTGGGCTATTGCTTGGATGTGCTGGTGATGGGCAGCGTGGCCGGTGCTATGTGCGGGATTTGGATGGCACTCATGTTCCATCTCTTTGATCTTCCGTCCAGGCCTTCCACCAAGTCCAGACCTTTGGTACAAACGCCTGAGCAGGGCTTGGTCAAGCAATGGACAAAGGAGGAAAAGCAGACACCGCAGCTTCATCAAGCTAGAAAATCAAGTGTTTTCTGTTTTTGGAGGAAAACTGGAACTACTTCTCACTGGAGTTCTAACATTCGTGTGTGAGACAAGTAGGTTACAATATTGTTTTCATGGACCACTTCATGCATGGGACCGCACACACCACCCGCAGCACGAGCAAGGCAAGAGCAGATGGCTCCTTCCCAAGAGCGGCCGACACACTTGCAGCGCTTCAGGAACAATCGGAAGGTCTTGGACAAGTCCAACCACATGGCTCACATGGTCCATAAACACGAGAAGCACATCTGAGAACTCCCTACCCATGCTGGGAAGGTGTGAAACTTCTGCAATTTTCGTACAGAATCATTTTAGACTTGAAGATCAAGTTGCGAAACTGTTTTCATATATGCTGCTTGTTGTTCAGTTACCTCAAACCCCACCGCACAGTTCCATCAATGATGTCTCAAGATGGACTCGCAATGGTTAAGGATGCTTAAGGCTTGGAGGCCGCAACTTGACGAGCAGACCTGCTATGTAGGCCACATTTGTTTGGTCCGCAACTTGGGCTCCTCGGCAATTCATGTTGTGGCCTGTCAAGCTGCTCAAATAGGCGATTCGACCGAGGAACCCAAATCCATTGGATTCGACCGGCTTCGCTGTGCCGTTTCTGGAGGATTCCATTTTAAAGGCTTCTTCTCGCACCGTTTCTGAAGCCTACACAGCTTCCCTGAGGAACGAACAGCCAGTCAATGGAACCAGGCTGCTTCGATGCTGGGATTGTTCCAATATTTAAAGTGTCCATAGCTGAATCAAAAATGAATGGTACTATTCAATGTTCGGCACAACAGGGGTGAAGTGTCCACCAAAGATCTACTGTTTTGTACGGTGTGGCATTGTGTGTTTTGGTAGAGTGTTGGGCTCAAAACATAGATTCTTCAATATGCATGGGGTGGAAGTGTGAAAAAGACCGAGTGTATTGTATTTGGAGGCTTTGGGCTTGGCACCTTGGGAAAAGTGAAGGTCGACATGCATCGGCTTGACATGCATCGGTGGCGATCAGGTTTGCAGCATTTCAGGAGGTCTCCAGCTTGCGTCATTGTGAGCTTGATATTTGAGGGCTTACTTCGGCCTGCTTTACATCAATAATTCAATTTGAAATATTCATTTCATTAAAATTGAATTTTTGTAATATACAAAAAGGGGTGGAATAAATATATTCGCGATAATTTACGATATTTGGTTTATTATAATTAAATTTGAAATAATAAATGCCTAGATCCCGCAAAAGACATTTTTTCTGGTGAGGTCAATTTTTAGGCGAAACTCAAAAAACCCACACAATAAACAATTTTGGTGTCGATTTTTGTTATTTTTGCGTTGTTTTTTGTCGTTTCTGCGTTATTTTGGTGTTATGTTTTCTTTCGTGAATTTGTTGTATATTTTTACGTTATGTTTTTTGGCGAAACAGAAAAAACAAAATATCTTTTTTTCGGATCTAGGTAATTTTTGCAAATAATTTTTCTATACCTTAATGGATATATATTTATAATGCCTATTTTAGACTTTGTAATTGTTGATGATCCATAGAATTATTATTAATTTTGAATAGATTGTATTTTATGTAATAATTCTTGGTAGATTTTTACATTTATGTTTGAAATTATATAGGGTTTATGATTTTTTTGGGTATATTAATATGTTTGGATATTCGCTCGAACAAAATATAATTTCCTTATTGATCGCTAACGTATTTGGGATTTTTTGGCTGATGGGATTCGACATTCGACATATTCCCAAGAGCTATATGTTGTTGATGGCTGGAAATTTTAATACTCCACTGCACGAGGCTAAACCGTATATATATACACCTAACAAGAAATTTGACTAGGCCTCTTAAAGTGATCGGACTATACTTCAAGATTTAATTATTGAGCTTCGTTTTGTTGTATTACATTGTAGGCAAGCCTTTTAATACATTTTTATACATGGTACACATGCTTCTCGCATTGATTACACATTCATAAGAGAATATTAGCTCCGATGGAAACAATTTAATCTTATTATTCATTGCCACTTTGAACGTACCGTAGGCCTTTTAGGTCCTATGCGTAGACCACTTAACATTTCTTTGCCGCGATAGTTTGTTACGCCGACACGTAATACCAATCCTTTTCCCATTGATAGATTTCGCCGTCGTCAGGCTTACGGGAGTAATTTGATCGAGCTGCACGGGACCTCATCCGCCCACATATTGATGCTTGTTCGCGAGTTGACACCACGGTTCATAGTCTTGAATTTTAATTTCGACAATTGTAAATTGATCATTTTCCTAGAGGACATCGATCGGTCCATGTCCTACATTCGCTTGGTTCGATTACCTCTTAAATGTGGTCCGCTCGATATTAAGTGCAGCTGTATACTTCATGTACATTGAAATAATGCTTCCGATCATGGGCTTTTGTCATTTATTTTCAATTGTTACATATACGTATTCGTAAATATAATAAGATTAACAAATGTAATCGGCTTGAGATTTTCATGTAGGAAAGTGCTGAATTGGTCTTCCGAAATAAGCTCTTTGATTGGCATCGACGTATTCGGAGCCTGCGCCCCAAACAACCCAGACAGCGAATTCCAATGTTTGACATGCACGGAACGCCCTTGCTCCCCCAAGCTGAATTGGAAAGGATTGAATCGTACTTTGGAGAATTGTATTTGAGCGGGGAAATACGAAAGGTAGAGACAGACCGGGTAGCTGTCGGGACCATTTCTGGTGAGGGACTTTCTCTGGTGTTTCAGGAACGTGCCCCTTGGTCAATCATGGATGAAACCAACAAAGCCAGAGAGCACAAGAAGGCTCAAGAGGGACACCGTTGCGGTCAGATTGCGCCACACGGCTCTGTAGAGAGGCTGCGTTGCGTCGACGCTCGTTTGTGTCTAGGTGTTTGAAAACAGGCGCGTGTAAAAGTCGCAATGCGTGAACGCTCGGATGTGTACCAGCTATGGTCCCACAGCTGCACGCATTGTGTCAGGATTGCAGACCTGCACGCGTTGCGTCGAAGCCGTGACTCAGTGACCAACCCTTGTAAGGATAGTGCTGGAGGGGTGCGGCCGGTGATGCCAGGGATGGATGTCACGCTATGGCGGGTGTGCTCCACGATGCGGTGAGATTTCGCCACGCTAGGGTATAAGAATGAGTCGAATGGTGTTCCGCGACGCGAGGGGTTTCTCCATAGGGCTTTGCAGAGAGGCTGTGTTGCATCGATGTTCGTTGGTGTCGAGCAATACGGTCTGTGAACGCAGTACGCGCTGTGTCAGGCTGCCGGGTGCGCACGCGCGGCATCGAAGTCGCATTGCGCGACCTCATTGTGCAGGGTTCGTGCTGTATTGCGCAACCTCATGGCCAGCGTCGTACTCCTGTGACTGCTAAGCGCATGATTTCACCTTATGTCCAGAATGCTAGTAGTGCTGGCGACGAGGGGAGGGGACGGGGAGGGGAGTGGAGGGGAGGGGGGGGGAGGGGTCGAATCAATTGATTTATCAATGATTCATCACATGGGAAGGGGGGGGAGGGGGGGGGATGGGGGTGTTAGACATTGATCTACCAATCTTTAGTCCCGAGCAAGCTCTCAAGCCAGTCCCTTTGCTTCGCAAAGCAACTCAAGGTAGTCCTTACCAGGCTACCTTTCGTGATCATAATCCGTCCTTTCATCATGCAGCCCCACCTGGACTCACTCACATGCCTTTCACTGAGGCTGAATTCACGAATCAGCTTCGATAGCTGCCGTTGACCAAAGCCTTGGCGCCTAATGGTATCCCTATTTTGTTTGGAAGCACTTTGCATCAAAGCTCACGCCAATTTTACATCGAGATATCACACGTTTTTTTGGTCAGATTTATTGTGAACCCCCTGAACGCTGGACCATTGGTTGGATTGATTTGCTTTGCAAACCAAATAAAAACCCCAATAAACCCGAAGCCCTCAGACCCATCTGCTTGCAACATCCCAAAAACAAAATTCTCATTGGTAGTCATTGTCAATAGCTTCAGGAACCCCCATTTCCAAAATTTCGTAGCATGCCATTATATGCATACCTGCCTGCACGTGGAACCAAGGATTGTTCCTGATCGTGGTAGATCATTGCCGCCAAATGAGAGAGCTTTGCAATCATCATGCCAAGGATCCTGCGCCCCACGGCTTGTGGGGAGGGCTTCAGATTTCATTGGACTTAGAAAAAATTTTTGACGTTGTCAATCGAAATCATGTCCTTCGATCCCTTGAATTTTTTGAGATTGACAACAACCTTCAGCTTGTTCATGCATGGATGATGCCACATGAACATTGCATTCCTCTGTGGTTTTTACTAGGTGACTTCAGACCTTGTTTGCTAGTTGAAAACTACTCCATGGAAACACGTGGAGATGAACATACGCCGAGGCTTTGATGGTTCGCAGGAAAAGTTAGATGGTAGCGGAGCTACCTGGTCGACAAGGGACCGGTAGCGTCCGAAGGGGGCAATAGCGCTATCAGTGCCGCTTAGCTTGTGCTTCTTAGATTAGTTCCTAGATGCCATGGCTCAGCAAGGCGCTGGACAGTTGAATGTGACAGAGTTGGTGGCCAGAATGACCCAAGCAGCTGAAGCTGCTTCGGAAGCTGCCAAAGCAACGGCTGCTGCCGTGCAAGCTCGACAAGGTTCATCGCAAGACTGGACCAAAATCATACAGAAACCCCCAGTGTTCGAACCATCCAACCGAGAAGCAGAACTTTCAGGCTTCCGCGACTGGTGGTGGCAAGTTGAGCAATATCTCCTGGCCATCGATCAAAACTTCCTCACAGAGCTTGAGACCGTGAAGAGTAATTTGAAAACGGAAGTGGATATGTCTTCATCATCACCCGAGACTGTTCGACGATCGGTTCAGTTGTTTGGTTTGTTAGCATCTCTTCTTCGCGGACGGCCTCTCATGCTTTTGAAAGGTATTCAAAAACAAAATGGCTTTGAAGCAATTCGTCAATTGTTTTTGTCGTGCCTTCCTTCCAGCCGCAACCGCTCATTAGGATTGTTGAACCTTTTGATGCAGTGGCCAAGTTTCGACATGCGTGGCTCTTTGCTCCCCCAGATCCTAAAGTTGGAAGATTCCTTTAGGGAATATGAACGCATTGGAGGAAGACTTTCTGCAGAACTGAAATTTGCTACACTTCTGCGTTGTGTGTCTGGTCAGTTGCGCACGTACCTCAACGTCTCTTTGACTGACTCCACATCATACGACGAGCTTAGAGAGCAGATTGTGAGGTATGATCAATCGACCATTCGCTGGAGCAACAGTATGGCTTTGGGTTCTGAACTACCTAGTGGACAAGTCGTCGATACTTCAGGGCCCATGGATGTCGACCGAATCAGCAAAGGCAAAGACAAAGGTAAGCAGAAAGGTAAAGGCAAAAGCAAGGACAAAGGCAAGGGCAAGAACAACTATACCTACCAGCAGCAGAATCAGAAAGGCAAAGGAAAAGGTCAGACTTCGACCTCGAGCTATTCTCAACAGAGTGGCAAAGCATTTGGCAAAGGCAAAGGCAAGAGCAAAGACAAAGGTGGAGGTAAGTCTCAGCAACGTCAAGACACTTGCAACATTTGTGGCCGATTTGGCCATTCTGCTCGTGATTGCTGGAACAAAGACAAGGTTCGACGAGTTGATGATCAAGGAAATGATTTCACAACAGCTACATCCCCAGATGCACACAGTGAGCCTGCCACAACACAACGTGTGAACCGCGTGGAGCACATCAACAACATCAATGACATTTCGATTGAGCGCACCAGTACAGCTGCACCTTCTTACTTCTTTGACCTGTCTTTTGACTCCTTCGAAGAAATGTCCAATGTTCGTGCAATTTTTCAAGAGAGTGATGATTTGGCTTCATGTTCGATCACTTCAGATGCATCTTTGTCAGGTGATTTCGACCACTTCTTCCAGAAGACTATGCAGATGCCGTGCAGTGAGCCTGGAACTGAATGGTACACTCTTTCTTCACTTCAATGTTTGGATGATGAAGATCATTGCGAGAAGCTGTCATTTGACCTGTTTTCTTTGCATGAGTATGAGTGCGAGTCAGAGCGTTCTGGATTTCACTTTGCACGTGGTGACCTGGAGTCGAAGCCTCAAGTACGAAGACATGTTCATTTTGAGGAGTGGTGCAGAGTTCTCACTGTTTCATCTGAGACTGTTTGTGCTCGAGTGGACACTTGCAATGAACTTCATGAGATTGTATTGGATTCAGGTTCAGATGCAACTTTGATCCCTTCAGGTTTGCAGCATTGTGGATGGCTTGCACCTGTTCAGGAGTCTCAACTACGTGACGCACAAGGTGGCCCTATCAGGACTCAAGGGGTTCGTGACATTGAACTCGTTTTTACTGCAGTTGATGGAGCAGAGGTTGTCGTGCGAGAAAGATGTCATGTAAGTGACAAGATCGACATGCCTTTGATCTCATATGGCAAGTTGTTGAAGAATGGATGGAACATATCGAACGAATTGGATGGCAACTTTCTCTCACACAGCTGTGGAGCCCGGATCCCAGTGAGCTTCAAACACAATTCGCTGATAGTGCATGGTCGAGTGAGAGCAATCTATCAAAAAGTCACTTGCATTCCAGTTGACATTCCTTCAACTTGGCGTTTCCTGCCTTTGGGCTGGACCAGTACAGTGAAGGGTCAACCGCTTTGCATGTCGAGAGCTCAGATCCACGTTGACCCAGTGCCTGAGTATTCATTGACTGACTGGCCTTATCGTACCACACTTGTATTTTGTGAACGAGACGGTTGAAACATGATTGAGTGCTGCGCCAAGTTAGACAAGATAGGCAATCGTTCAGCATTGATGGGAATAAAATGGATATCAGCTTTGACTCTTCTCACCAAAGACATTTTGAGCGTTGAACAACTTGGACTAGGACTACGTGAACCAAGTCTTGTTGAAGAGCCGACGTCTTCTTCTTCCAAGTCTGAAACGCACCAAAATCGGAGCCCTGAGACAATATCAAAACGCGGAGCAGAAGGCCGCCAAGCATTCAACAGGCGGGGCGGCAGAGCATTCAGCAGGCGGGGCTTCAGAAGGAGACAAAACGAAAGAAGAGAAAAGTGCAGAAGATCCTGTTTTGTTACAGCTTGACAAATCGGTGATCATCAATGGAATGAATATCATAGAAACCTCAACAATCAAAGTGCTTCGAGCAGCATGCAAGTTTCTGCGCATTTCAGAGTCGGGATCAAAAGCCAAGTTGTGGCAAAGAATCATCAGCAAGTTGCAATCAGAGCAGATTTTGGCAAACCAAGAGATTGCAGCGCAGAGCTTAACAGATGCAATTCGAGTTCCAGTCTCAGCTCAATCAGTGGAAAGCCCTTCACCAGAGGTGATTGCTGCTCATAATTTGACACATACATCATATGCAAGTTGGTGTCCTGCTTGTTTGAGCGCCAAAGGTAGACCTGATCAACACAGTGGGGACGCTTCACATTTAGCACAGCGGTCAATGCCTTATATCTCCTTCGACTTGTTTTACACAGGTCGTTCCACAGGAGATGATGGAGAAGCCGACCAGGACAAGCAAGTAGCATTAGCTGTTTTCGATTCTTTTTCGGGAGCAATTCACTGCATTCCAGTTGGTAGCAAGAGTGAGACCAAGTGTATGGCGAAGGAGATTTCGCGATTCATTTCCTTTTTGGGTCATGAGGACATCACGCTCCGTTGTGACAATGAGCCAACCATGATTGCAGTACAGAGGATGGCCAAAGCTTCATATCGACATCGGTGTGTTGTAGAGAACCCAGCCATTCGTGATCATGCAGACAACAGTTGGGTTGAAGGAGCAGTGCACCGCATCAGACAAACAGCCAACGTGCTTTTGCATCATCTTCATGCCAAATTTGGGTTGGTTATCAAACCTTCTCATCCCTTGTTCAGTTGGAGCCTGTTGCATCGCAATTGGTTGATGAATCGTTTTGTGGTGCGTGGCAACGCTACAACATATGACTCATCACTGGACACAACTATCATGGCAAACTCTGTGAATTTGGCAGTCCGGTTTATGCTTACATTGGTGATGTGATCAAACAAAAAGGTGATCCCCGCTGGACGAAAGCTTTGTTTCTGTCCAAATCAAACGTGAACGACATGAACATTGTCTCCATCGGTGGTAACCTCAGATTGACACGAGCAGTGAAGATGATCAAATGTGATTGGAAGGAACATATGGCTTTGTATTCCTTGCTGCAAACTCCAACCTGGCAGATGGAAGGAACATTTGGAGCTCGTATGGAACTTACCAAACCAATCAGAAACAAGAGTGGACCTCCTACGGCATTGCTTGCAGATGAGGCCGCAACAGATCCAGACTCTGACCCGGAAGAACCTGAGAATCTCCTCATGACACCCCCAAGAATGGGTGAACAACGTGGGGAATTGAAAGACAAGCAACAGAAGGATCCTGAGGAGATTGATCCTTTGGCAAATCAACCAGTGAGTCCTGCACCTAGTAGACCATTGCTTCCTGCAGCTTTCACACCGAACTTGGAACGCGTGGACGCAGAAATGTCAGGTGCATCCACTCATCCAATACCTGATCTGTTGGAGGAACCGGATGCAAAGTGGTTGAGAAGTCGCCGAGCAGAGGAGGATCTTCCCCATGAAGATGAAGAGTTGTTTGAACCTTTTATGAACTCTTCTTTGTTGAAATCTGCTGACTTGGAGGTGATTGGTTCAAGCAACTTTGACCAGGAGAACTACGATGTGTATGCACAACATTTCCAGGAGAGCAGCAGCTCAGAAGAGAAATGGGAAGTGGATTCATCTGAATTGTGGTATCCCTTTTCGGAGTCAGAACCTCAGCTTAGTGAACAGCAGATGTCATACCTGGATGAGATTGCAAACAAAGTTGAAGTTCAGAGATTGAAAAACATGAATGTATTGCAGGATTCAAATGGATTTTCAGGAGAACTAGACACCAGTCTCAGTGCGAAATTTGTGCGAACTTGGAGGAAAAAGACGCTGGATGGAGTTTCTATGTATCTCAGGAGATCACGACTTTGCGCACGTGAGTTCAACTTCATGGAGTATAGGACTGATGTCTATTCACCATCTTCAACAACCAACGTAGTGAAGCTACTACCATGCTTGGCCATGAGCAATTCGTTTGTGCCAGGTGGATGTCTTGGTTCATTGGACATCACAGATGCATATTTGCAGGTCCCACAACTTAAACCCAGAATTGTTCGAGTGCAAGGAACAGAGCTGTCCTTTGTCATCCTCAAGTGCCTTCCCGGACAACGGGATGCTGCCAAGTTGTGGTACTTGTTTTTCACCGATGCTTTGAAGCGTTTGCTTGGTGCAACAGTCTGTTTAGAGCAACCTGCATTGGTGAAATGTGGCAACAACGCAGTTCTTCTTTTGCACGTTGACGATGTTCTCTTTTATGGCAATGAGCAGTGGATATCCTCAGTGATGATTCCTGCCTTGAAGAGCGAGTTCAAGATGAGCTGCCAATATGTGCCAAGGCGAGATGGTGGAAGTTTTGAGTTCTTGAAACGTCTTCATGTGTTTGAACCAGGATATGCAAGTTTGAAGATTTTTCCTGAGCGCAAACATGCACGCGCACTCTTTGAACGCTTGAGCGAAATCAATGGACGACCACCACAAATCTCCAAGACACCTTCCTCAGCAGCATGCGCGCCACACCTTGACAACACCTTGCTTGATGCCGATCGGGCTGCTGACTTTAGATCGCTCGTAGGTCTAGCAATGTATTTGAGCCAAGAACGATACGATCTACAGCACAGTGTCAAAAGCCTAGCAAGCTATCTGAAGGAGCCCACACAAGGAGCATGGAAAACACTGGAACGTCTAGTAGGATATGTCAAAGGCACTGAAGACATGTGTCTTTGCATGTGGCCAACGGTTTGTGGACAACAATTCATGGAGAAATACCATGAAATCAACCCGGATGTCAAAGAAAGCATTTGCATAGAAGTGTTTTCAGATGCTGATTGGAGTTCAACGGGTGACATGAAATCAACTTCTTCGGCCATTCATTGCATCAATGGTCAAGTGATGTTTTCCTCATCCAGATCACAAAAGTGCATTAGTTTGAGCAGTACTGAAAGTGAATGGTATGCTCTTTCGTCAGCAACCAGTGATGCACTCTGTTTGAAGCACATCCTAGAGTTTTTGTGTCCCGTAGATGCTTTGATTTGTCACGTGGACAATTCGGCCGTGAGAATGCTTTCTCAAAAGATGGGTGTGAGTCGTCTCAAGCACATCAAGGGACGATTGCTTTGGCTTCAGCAGAAAGTGTCTCAGCGTGAGATTGAGATTCGTTATGTGAACACACATGCCAACATAGCAGATTTGAATACTAAGACTCATGCACGAGATCGACATCTCTCACTTCTTTATATGCTTGGTTATGTTTGTGGAAAAGAGCGAGTTGGTGAATCAGCATTCCTTCGAAAGAATGCACAACTTGTGGTCAAACAGCAATTGAAAGACATTTCGAGAGTGATTTGTGAATCCGACGAGTATCAGGACATGTACGGTCCAGGTTTTCGAGCCACTAGCACACCAGCAATGAGCATGTCCAAGAAGGTCATGGGGATCATGGTGTTGAGCTCTTCCTTTCACTTCGCTTGTGGATTTGAATTTGAGCCCAGTTCAAATCATTTAATCGATGAGAGTTTTCCTGCCTTGGTTTGTGCAATTTCCTTGTTTGTGCTGCTTGGCGTAATGTGAGTGCAGAAGGATCGCCACAAGCCGAGAAAGCACATGATTGCACTTAGCCTTGTAGCAATGTGCCTTCAGGGATGTGAATCGTTCGAAATTGAGCCCAGCACATGTGTTTTTATTCATCGTGAGCTTCATGAGCATCCTATTTGGAATATGGCTATGTGTGAATTGCAGAGCTGTGAGTTCCTGGATATATGGACTTTTCTTTGGAGCAAAAGATGTGATCGCAAAAGATAACTATGTGCAAATAGAAGGGGAATTCTTTTCTGAGCCGGAATTGACCCGACACATTGAATTGGCTTTGCAAATGCAAGACGCTCTCAGAGGACACAATAGTGAATCTGATGATGGAGTGGGAAGTACTATTTCATAATCCGAAGATCCTGATCGATTTGTACGTGAAAACTATCCAGCTTTTCCCACTTTGAATGATGCTATAGAGATCATGCCTGAAGCGCCAGGTGTGATGTGGGTGACATTGCAAGGAGCTTTTGATGGTGGACATCGAGATCGCTATCGATGCTTCTGCGAAGGATTTTCTTATTTGGCTCAACCCGGTGAAAGTTACTTCGAGCTACGTGGACAAACTTTGCTTTCTTTCACCAATCCAGTCGTTGGATCACAAAGAGAGATTGCAAATATTCCTCGATCCTCAGTACGTGGTGTTGCTGATGATATAGGTGCAATCGATCCTGTACCAGAAGCCGATGAAGAGGATGATGAGAATCGGGCAAGTTTGAGAAGACGTTTTCTTTCAACTTCAGCTGCTGCACCTAGTTCTTCAAATGGTGTACCAGAGCATTGGTTGGAGGAACGACTTTTGTTGGCGAGTCGACGAGCTAGAGCTCTTCCAGGAGATGAGCCAGATTCGAGTGACGATGATGCTTTGATGTACACGCCGTAATCTTTGCTATAAGGCTGGTAGCCTTGAAAGAAGAGCAAGTGATCTTTGCTATGAGGCCTGTGGCCTTGCGAGAATGGAGAGTGACTTTGCTAAGAGGCTTAAGGTCTTGTGAAAAGAGTGAGTGAAAGAAGAAAATGAGAGTGGCAAGAATTTCACTTCAACATGTTTGGAGCACGAATTTCTAAATATATGCACCCAATTCATGGATGTCGCAGACATAGCTTGGTTGGGTGATTGCAGTGAGTGTATCCTCACATACATCTCCTTACCAAAGGTAAGTTGTAGTGTTCCAAGAACGGTAGCTTCCTTCATGCTACAGCAGTTGCTTCGACGGCCTTTTCCCATGGCTGTTTTCATGAAACAGTGTCGAGGCAGTAGAACTAGAAACCACGTCTGAGAAAGGCACACAAAGTTCCTTGCTTAGAGGCGGGGTCTGTGGTTTTTACTAGGTGACTTCAGACTTTGTTTGCTAGTTGAAAACTACTCCATGGAAACACGTGGAGATGAACATGCGCCGAGGCTTTGATGTTTCACAGGAAAAATTAGAATTCCGCATAAAGACCTTATGGATAGGAACTAGGAATGCACCTCTCCTCTGGACGATCTGTATATATCACGTCTTGCATCGTCTTTTGGATATCCATTCCATGGATTGGATTCGTGATCACATTGTTGTATTTGCTGATGACTTATATTTCAAATAGATTATGCATTCCTGATTCATTGCACTTGTTGCACTCCAAGATCTTGTCACGCTACTCTGTGACTTGTGTGCAGCAAGATTCAGAGTCAACACTCAAAAGAGTATTGCGATCATGAGATTGGTAGGGAATTAAGTGTTGTCCTTTCATCATAAATGATATTCACGACCCTCCAGTGGACGGTTGTTGCACTTGCCGGATCATAATGGTCAGATTCCGTTTGTCAGCAAAATGTCGTATTTAGGAGTCATTCTTAGCTACAGAGCCTGGGAAAATGATATTGTTCAACGACGCATCAAAGCTGCGTAGACATGCTTTCGTATCCTCCGCAGGCGGCTCATGGACAGGCATCATCCTTTGCATCTCAGATTACCCTTGTATCGTCAATGTGTCTATGCCACCGTCACCTACGGAATTTTCGAGATGGGGTTTATTCACCGGGGAGCACAACAATTGATTAACATGATCAATCATCATCATTGATCCATGGCCCGTTCGCCTGTTCATCTGACTCGAGAAAACACGAGCTTGTTTTTTGCCAGACTTCATATTGATCCACCATGGACCATGTTGCAAAAACATTATATAAATTCCTCTTTAATCTGAGCCACGCCAAGTCCCAACTTCAGATCGAAGCCATACACGCATCAATTGATGATATTGCAATCATGACCCCAGATTATGCAATTTGCACCATTCCACAACCCTCCCCTGAAATTGATCCATGTGCACAGGTTGGGATCCTCAGATGTCCTAAGTGGGACAGGACCTTTTTGCAGGCGGGATCATGGAAATGCCACATGAGAACGCATCATGGCATCCCATGCAATATTGAAGATTTGTTTGATGTGTTTCGTAATGTAATTAATGGATATCCAATATGTGCTCACTGCACTAAGTCCTTCACAGATATATATCATCTGTGATTACATAAATCGTCGTATTTGCATGCACTTTGATCCGGCCAAGGATAGCATCGTCCCGATCAGCAACAGACCGGATCTGAGCATGCATTTGCGCTATCGTTCAGTGCCTAGCCTTCTATTCAACAAGGCCTTGATCCCAGAATTCAATCAGCACTGTATATATTGTCATTGTGCCATTTCAAGCCGTGCCATTCATAAGCACTACAAAGATGCACATCCACACTTATTGGTATATGAACCACATTGTCGTGACCAAGTCCGTGGTCTTGCTAATCTAGGTAGTGGATAGAGCCGCTGTATTCTTTGCATTTCCGCCTGCAAGGATATTCGTACCCATGAATGTGGAATCCTGATTCAAATCAACGTCCTCATGGACGAAACCTATGATCCAACACATTTTCCCTGCATGCCAGTCATGATGAAGGCCCAGCCTTCATCGCACGCAACTGACATGCCACTCGACCTGAATGCTGATTCGTCCGTTGCCCAGCTACATAATTTGGATGCACCAGCTCCAATGGAGATAGACCCAATTGAACCTGCTGGAACAACCACAATGCCTTGTCTGGAACAACCATACAAGCTTCCTCATCAAACAAGGGTTTGATCAACACCTGCCCAAGTGTTTGCAGAAGAATCGACCAGATATTGTTGTGATCATTAAAGCCAAGTCCGCCGCTTCGTTCCGTTCGAAGGCCCCCATAACCATTAAAAACAGAGATATATTAGACTTGCCTGCCACTGAACATGCTGCAGCGGCCAAGACATATATTTGTCCGATTTGTCATATACAGGTTGGACGCAAGGCTTTATGTGCACATGCCAGGAAAGAACATCAGGTTGATCGTTCCTCCGCATTTCCTTTTGAGCCTGAACATGACCAACTCCCCGGGGAACTTGCATGCAAGCACTGCTACAGCGTGTTTACGATGGATTTTGCCTTACAGACCCATTTTCGTAGAGCATGCTGTCCGGTGTTGTTCTGCCGCTGGCTTTCGAGCCAATATTTCGGATCGATCGATTCATTAATCGAATCTTGCCATCAGGTGCCAGATGCCAGGATATCCATGAGATCTGATTCCATTGCCATCCCTTGTGGATTGATGCCCTTCGAAGCATTTCCACGGACAGATGAATGCCAATTGCATGGACTATTATGGACTCCTAACCTCTTGATCATTCAGTGTTTGCGCAAAACGCTATCCTTTGCACCTGAGCACCATGTCCGATGGTACGTGACATCAATACGATGGAGTGCACATGTTTGCGAACTGCCGCACACCTGTCTCACGGCTGACCAAGTATTCCAATTCCTTGCCGATCTTGAACACTTTGTTCCTGTGCATTGGGCTTGGACCTCAAATAAATTTAGCTTTCCAGCTAGGACGGGGTATGTCGTATATGAAATTGAATGAATTCAACATGCCATATTAATTGATCTTTTGACCAATTCAGTTTCGGCTCTATCCCGATTAGACCTTGTGGAACGATCATTTAGCCTTGAACCATGACGGAAGACCTGGAGATGACGGCCGAGGACCAATCGTATACGGACCTGTTGGCCGCTTATGGCGAACAATCCAAAAGCGACCCCGGACCAAATCCCTATCAGGTAGACGCAAACCCAATGCCCGGGCACAGCACAGGAACCATTCAGATTCTTGGGATTCTGGGTCGACAAGCTCTGGTCGCTCCACATATTTTTTAAATATGACGACCCGACTCTGTCTTCGACGCGAAGACCAGCTCAATGCCGTGAACTTGCACAGATTCTTTCTCCTGTTTGCTCAATGTAGCAGGGGCAACTTGACGCCGTTAATGTTGGGAAAATCCAGGCTTTAGAACCTTTCGAAACAAGCCGGAGAAGCCATTCAGTCTCTCAAACAAGCCCTTTTCCAGACCTTCATCCAGGAATTGGGCACGAGGGAGGGCAAACTCCAATTCGATCGGAAGGACGACGCTCTGATGATTTCCTTAATCACGAAAGGAATGATCATACCGGAACTCCAATGGCAATACTTGGCCTAGGACGCCAAAGCCATGACCCTCAAGCTGACCAAGCAGGAGGCCATAAGCTCCAAAGAGATGATCACAATCCTATAGCGGCTTCAGGCCTTGAATGCCAATCCTCATTTGGTGCATCGTTTTGCAGCCCTGAGATCATTGAAGCAAGATATACTTCCGCAAGATGCCATGAAGGCCGTGCCATGCAAACTCGTGATTTCGCTTCGATCCGCCGAAGCCAACGAGCTCTACGACCTTATCCAGAGAGTTATGGAGAACGGGATTACTCAGCTCGTTCTGGTTCGCATCCGGTCTACGGGCCTGCAACGGTCGCCACTTACGGTGATCCTGTGACAACGGCTGAAAAGATAATCCTTTGGATTCGCCAGACGAAACTTCGATCCAATGGTGCCACCCGTTACTTGAACAGCGTGGTTGTTGCTCAGCTCTGGGCTTTGGCCATGATGGCCGACTCGGTTCGTGAAGTGTGGGATGCGTGGGCACCGCTTTTGTCACGCCTATTTGGCTTTTCGTGTATACAGATTCTATTGACCTTTGCCGGGATGACTTCTTTGGACAGATGTTGACCGAATGGTTTGTCACACACCTTCCCCATGCACAGCAAGATGCTGGGGAGTTTGCCGGATGGTTCAGGGGTATTCTGCTGGCAAAACAGACTGTTGTCTCCATGTCACAGGTCCGAGGTTGGGAATCTCGATTTGAGGCCAGCGTTGAGGACAAAGATTGTTTGAATGCACCTGTAATTCTGAGAAATTTGCCCCCGGATGCATCGACACTTCAGGCTCTCTTTGAAGCCTGGCGTGACAATGCTCCGTACAAGCATGGATTTTGTTCCACATGTCCTCATGTTTGCTTACAACTCGAACGCTACCCTGCTCTCGGCTGCAAGAATACATATGCAATCTTCTAGAATCATATTGAGGTCACCTTGCCACGCCTCCTGTACGATGAAGGTACCACGGTGATTTGGGAACCTTGCAACGTGGTGGCTAATTTATTGCATCAAGGGAATGGGCCAATAGAAGACCTCTACAAAGCCATTTTGTTCCACTCAAGTACGCAATTAATCACCGATGATTTTGCTTTGCCAAAAGTCACGCCACGTTTCGAGGAATTTTGCAGATGTTTGTACCTCTTGTGGCTTGTTCCGAAATAGCATCGAGGATTACCATGGTTCCATCCATTGAAGCCAATTGAACCCGCATCGTTCGAAGCCATTGCAGATTGCTTAGCACAGCATTGAGGGTTCTCCATTTTGATCCACCAGCTTGCTCGGATGAGGCTCAGCTGTACACGATACAGCCAGGACATAATCCCGCAACCCAACCCGGGCGGACATAATGAATGGTCCGCTGAGTGTTGACTAAATGAATGAAAAATAGATGAATTTTATATGTAGAAAATTGGAATAAATAATATATTCTATAAATAAATAAGAATGAAAATAACAATTATAATATGTATATTATCGTCGTGGAGGGAGATGATATTATATTCGTATTTAAAGTTATTGTTATTGTTATTTATTTGTTTTTAAAGATAGAACATGGATATATATATATATATATTATATAGATATTTTATCAATAAAATAATATAATTTAATTAGGAAAAGCAAAATTTTGTTTGAGGATTATATATATTTATTAAGATAAATTCGTTTTTTTACGATAATATCCGGCAAATATATTATATTATAGATTAATTATGGAAATTAATGGATAATGCAATATATAAATAGATAGAATTATAGAAAAAATGATTCGATGCAATGATTTGTAATATATATATATTTATATATAAATTATTCGTAAGGTCTCGTATTATTGAAGATTATTTTTTATCTGCGGAAAGAATGCCCAAATACTCTGCTCGGGACCCTAATATTATAATGAATATTTTTTCTCCCAGCAGGTTGTTATTTTGAATAAAGATTATATTACAAAAAATTCTTGGATCGATTTCAGGAAGAAGAATCGGATGAATTTTTAGTTATTCTAATCTGTCAAATATGTTCATAATTGTAGGAATATTCTTGTATTAAATTTACGATTATTGGGATAAATTTATTACAGATCGTCTTATTATGAAAATATATTTCAATATATGGATTACACCATCTACATTGAATAAAAAATATAAATATGATGGAAAGGTAACATTGGAATAATCGTATATTTGCAGAATATGAATTATAAGGACCTTGAATGTTACATAAATTAATATATATATATATATTATTTTCAATTTACAAATCAATAAAATATTGATAATCCTATAAAGAAATCAATATATTTTAGGATTACCAAATGGAATTTGGATATGATCATCGAAATATATTGATATAAAAAATCCTATGAAATTTGGCACGAAATTCATCAAATAAGAAGGTGTCGAGGACACCATCTTGATTGGAAGGAATATTTCTATGTCTGCAACCTCAAAGGATGAGACGATCGCCGCGCCTGCCGGGGACCGGATAAATAGAAATACTTCCGCCAACGAAGATGGTGAATTCGATTACAATATTTCCGCATATATAATATTGAAAGAAAATATATTAATGGAAACATAATGAATTATATCAATCGCCTTCACAAGAATAAGAAATCAATAATCCTTCATCCGAAATATTAGTGAAGACATTAAATGAAATTCAAGCTATCGAGGAATCTTAGATAGAAAGACATCTATAGATATTTCTTATCGTAAGGGCATTCAAATTTGAGAAATCAAAAATATTCTGGGGAAAAGAATCGAATATGGTTGGACGAAATATTTTTCAATTCCATTCAATTTGAAGATGAAGGCAAAGGATTTGTCGCACAATAGCTTCGCGATTAATATAATATATTCAACGGTATCTAGGAGATTACCCCGGCATAAATTCGCAATTGAATTACATAGAATCATTCAATGTCGTCCCCAAGTGAGCCGAGGAATAGGAGGACAAGTGCCGACGAATCATTGAATTCTATTAGGAGGACAAGTGTCGTGGCCAAATTAATACTCTAAATTTCCATAAAGATTGATTTCCAACCCAATGGATTCTGGATTGAACAATATCTAACCCCCCCCAACCAAATTTAATCTCATTACAGACCAATTATGAATTTCAGAAGGTGTAGGAAAAGATTTGAAAAAACATATAAAGAATCATATAAATCTGAATTGAGGAAAAGAACGATGCAATATTTCCATAAATTCAAAAATAATGTCTCCATTGGATAATATTACTATTATTGGAGGAGGCAAGGCACTAGCATTCTGTAAAAGAATATATGGCGGGGATCTTGTAAGCATATCAATAAGGAATTGAATGACGAAGGATATACGATAATTTTTTGATTATATCATAGAATATTAAATCCCTACGATGCCTTCCTCATCAAATATAATTTCGAAGAGAAGGTTAATGAATTTCATTTTCAATTGCTTTAAAGGCAATTCTTCATGACGTTCCTAAAATTTACGAAAAATCTTGGAATTTTATATAGGCATTAAAGATTAGATAAAAGACGAAAAATCTATCACCCCCATAATAAAATCAATATATATATATACCATAATTTTTAATGCATCATAATGTTTCAATAACGATAAATATCAATTTAATAAAATATATGAATAGAACAATATTTACCAAATAAAAATAAAAAATATAAAAAAAATCATTTTTCATAATATATCGCAAAATAAATATAATTCATTAGGCTTAGAAAAAGCATCTATTATTCCATAGGATTTAACAAAAACATATCTATAAATAACAATATTCAATAAAAAAACAATTTACGAAATCTTTAGAATCCTAATTTCTTCAATTTTAAAAATCAAATGTATTCCTCTTCCTATTTAACTTAATACCTATTTTTAGTTAAATATTATATATCAAAAATATTCCAAATTTATATTTATTTTAATCGATAAATAAATAGAAACTAATATATATAAGTGAAGTCCTTTTTTCGTTAAATTGTTCAATATATATAAAAATACCAAAAAATATAATTACTACTAATTAATAATGTAAAATATAAAATAAACAATTATATATTTTGAGGTTGGGTAGCTCAACCGTCAGGAAAGTGACTCTCGAAGTTCACTAACGCAAAGTAAATTCTCGCTTCAGCGGTCTCCGCGGCTTTCTCGCGGACTCGTGGCCATATGGCTCAGTTGCACAAGCCCTCCCAAGCTAATGGGAGGCAAACAGGACGGTTTGAACCGAAAACGAGCGGCCGGTTTCGACCTTCGAAGAACTCTGCAGCTGGCTTCAAATGTGATGGCATCACATTCACATCGGTGAAAGGTGGTTTCAGGTTCCAGCTGCGGATTCTGCTTCTGCTTCTTCATACAGGTCTTGGCCGAGGTCGTGGGCGCAAACCTTGCAAGGCACAAGGGTGTGCGTCACATTCTGTGCCTCAAGTTGCTTGATCTGTCTCCTGAGGGAGATGAGTGTCTCTGGCTCGACGTGTGTCGTCTGTGTGCTCTGGTTGTTCTGTTTGTCGTCGCTGCCAGTTTGTTCTTCTGTGGGCGGCACATCCTCATCTGTCTTGGGGGGTTGCTGTGGCTTGTTTGTCACTCGGGCGCAGAGGTGCCATATCAGGTTGGCGAGCATCGCAACCATCAGGGTGAAACCTATGAGAAAGACGAAGTTCTAGTTGTCCATCAGGTGGTCTTGGAGTTTGTTTGTAGGTTCTATGGAGTGCGCAGTGGTTGTGGTAGTTAGAGAGGCGATCATTGCCCTCTGGGCCAACGGCTTGGTGAGCGCATAGCGCATCGGGCTTTGTTTCCGGCTTTCCAAGGTCTTCTTCTTGGATGCTGTGAAGTTGGGATCCGGCTTCAGGCATGCTGTGTGGCTTCGTACTCTTTGTGCTAGCAAGCTTGCTGCACTTTGTTTTGTCATGCCATCTGCGAACTGTAGTTCGCTTGAGACCCAGGAGACTGTCGCTCCTGTGCAGGACAATTTGTCCCGTGTCACCAGCACTTCGATGCTGGTCTGTTTGTCTGTTTGTGATGCTGTCTGTAGGTCTTGTTTGACCAGTAGGTCGTACAATGCCTTGGCGTCGATGATGAGCCGTGGCGAGTGCCTCACCTTTGGTGTGTTGCTGTCTTCTAGGGCTAGATATGGTGACCATATCAATTTCCAGAAGGTGGAGGCGTACAGCAATGCGTCTGCAGCTTCTGAAGCTGCCTGGCTCTCTGCTGCTAGGCTAGATCGGGCGATCCTTGGGAGTTTCCATGATCTCCAATCGATCAGGTGGTAGCCTCCTTCTGAGCCTGTTGTAACAGAGTGGTGCGTCATCATCACCAGGTGACCTCCTTATGACGTCAGGTCTGCCCTTGAGGAGAATGCAGCGTCGCTAAAGACGATGAATGTCATATCTTCTGGTTTGCCCAGCTTTTGGAATCGTAGACCCAAATCTGAGTATTGTTTGGCGTATCGTAGGCATTTGTTGGCTTCTCGAAGAATCGAGATATTGGCGCGACTCACTTGTCCAGCAAGCATGCTGGTCATGGCTTAGACATGGGGGCTGCTCTGTGTCGAGGGCCATTGGAGTGCTCCGACAATGCCTCGCAACATTGTGCGTTGTTTCTCTGTCACTGGTTGGTTGTTGGGTCCATCGTCAAAGCTGATGGGCTTTTGCTTTGCCATGTAGGCAATATGTTGTAGTTCGTAATGATGTTCATTGATCCTTTGGATCTTTGCTCCACAGTACTCTATGTCTGTCTTCTGTTCCCATGTTCGGAAGTTGAAGGTCTTCTGCAGGGATGCTATGAACTTTGCACAGTAGCTGTTGTCCATGTTGGCACATCCAAGGATGTCGTCTACGTGCAATCCGAAGATTCCGACCAGTGGTGGGTGTTTGACTGTATTGCCATTATCATCGGTCTGGTGTGTCCAGGAATCTTCTCCTGCCTCATGATCGTGGATCAGAAAGAGGCATGGGTCAAGTGGGTGGACTGTGGCTCCTAGGCGTGTGATGCGCTCTCGTGCTTCACTGTACCATGCTCGGGGTGCATCACACAAGCCGTACATTGGCTTTTTGGGCTTCATGAGGGCGTTGTCGCCGTCTGTGCCAGTGAGGCCGAGGAGTCGTCTGGCGTCCGGTGGCAACTTAATCCATAGCGTGCGGTGGCTTGGATATTCCTTGCCTTGGAGGAATGCTGTGCTGACATCTGCACTGAAGCTTGTCCAACCATTGTTGGCGCAGATTGAGAGGATGTAGTTTCGTCCCATCCGACTCAGTGTTGGAGCATCGGTGCTGACGTGACCATTTAAGGCATCGGAATCTTTGAATCCCTGGGTGATGAGCCTGGCCTTTGCTCTGGGTTCACCGTTTGGCCATTTCGTCCACTTCAGGATGAAGTGTGCTTTGAGAATTCGGTCATTGGGGACCGTGCCGTTGTCTCTGACCATTTCCCACACATAGTTCTGGAAGAAATTTTCCAGTTCTTTCTTCTTTGCCTCCATGAAGGCTAGGCGATCAGCGAGCGTCATTCTTCGCTTGTTGAGCTGATCCTTGCGGGCCTTGATGCCCGACATGTTGTGGCCTGGTGTGCTTGTTTCTTCAACTGTGTGTGCCTGTTCGGCTGTAGGCTCAATGTATGTCTGGTGGCCGTGGCTGACATTGTAAAAGGCTTCGTGGGCGAGCAGGCGGTATGCCGGCATGATTTTGAAGCTCGTCTATCCTGTCCAGGCATGTTCTGTGGTTGTGTTGCCCTCCTTCTTCCATCTGTCGTACTTGTTGATGTTTGCTGAACCGGTTGTGTGCCGGTCTTTGCTGATGTAGTGCAAAGGCAATGGGCATCCAATTGTTTCGTCAGCTGGGTCAAAGAGCTGGTTCCTGGGTATGTAGTGGCGACGTATCAGCTTGTTGTTCTGGATTGTCCATTCGTCTTTGCAGACGTCCAGGGTCAGGAATCCATTTTCTAGTTTCCAGCCCGGTGGCAGTGTTGTGTCATCGATCCTGTTGAGATCTGTGTCGTAGGTGTTGAGGGTCAGTGCCATCTCTGGGTCTGGTGGTGCCGGTCTGGCATATGGTGTGGGACCTCGTGTTGTGGTGTGAATTCTTGCTTGTGGTCCATATCTGTCATGTACAGGTGCTGGTGGCTGTAGAGAGAGAGTTTCTTGTCGATCAAATCGTATTCGTTGGTCTTGGAAGCTCTCTGTCGGTGCTGGTGGTGCATAAAGATGTTGCTGATATTCTGGAATTTGTCCACCATCATAGTGTACACTTGCCGTGTTAGCATGAGGTGTCGGTGCACCATGTGTGCTTGGCGGTGGTTCTGCTTCACCAGTGTTATCATGTCCTGTTGTGATCTCTGTGATGTTCAACTCAACTGCTGGCGCTCCTGGCGGTGCGCTTTGGCGTAGCTGTTCGTGAGCTGTTGTTGTGTCGGTCTGTGGTTCATCCCCAGTTGCCTGTCCATCTCCATCCTCATCCATAGGTGTTGGAATGGTAGTAGGAATATTCGGTGGACTGCTGCTGGAACCGCTGTGTCTGTCTGTTCTCAGGACAAAGGTGGTGCTTCCTGTCCATTGGAATGGCATTGATCTGGTGGCATTTGGTAATGTCCAATCATCTTGGAAGACTGTTCTGTTTCGGGCCGGTTGATGTAGCCTCATGATGACGGTTCTCCGGATGTCCTGGAAGTTCTGCCACGATGCTGTGTCGTCGTTGTTTGGCGTGTACAATGCCTGTCTTAGACTCACATGGATGCGGTGCCATGTGATGCCGTCTTCTTCAATGTCCCAGTAGTGTTGTTGAGCTGGTTGTGGATCTGGTGTCATTTCTTCGGTGTCTGGTGCTTCTGGCATTTCCTCCTCTTCGTCAATGACGATCTCTGTGCGTTTCCTCTTGTTGGATTTGATGAGGTCAGTGTATAAAGTTGTGCTTCTGCCTCGTATGTTGTCCAGTGCTTGTCGTGCTCTCTGTAATGGATCTGTATCGCTCTGGTGATTCAGGTCTGGTCGGAGACGTTCTCCGGAGACCCGTAGGAGTGTTGAGCCGTGTGTGATCCAGTACGCGTTTGTTGCTGGCCCAATACGGCCTGGTTCTATCATCACGACAGTTGCTGGGCCTTTCCATCGGATCTTTGGACCTGCTCCTCCAGGAGCATCTCTCCAGTAGTAGACCAGTTGTCCAGTGGAGTAGGTGTATTGTATTGCTTGATGCTGTCTGAGGAGCGCTCGGCGTAACCGTGCATCGTTGTCTGCTTCGATCACTGAGATTGCTGCCTGTTTCTGCAGGTGCAACTTCTGCTCCATGGCTTCTGAGGGTGTCAGCTGTGCTGTAGTGAGGTCGTGATCCATCAGGACATCGGGTATGCGTGGTTGCATGCCCATAACCCACTGTGTCGGGCTGAAGCCTTGGACATTGGTGGTGCTATTGATCTGTGGGATCACATGACATAATGCCTGTGTGATTCGCTCACGGGTGTTCATGCGCTGATCGAAGTCTTGTTTTTCTTGTTGCGCTGCTGTGAAGAGTTCGATGCCTCGTCGTAGGATTTGATGTCTTCGCTCAAACACGCTTAGTCGTGTGTGTGCTTGACCTGGTGAAATCTCCAGTTGTATGCCGAGGTCGCTGGTCCAAGTTCTCGTGGTGTCTGAGCTCCATCCTCTGTGGTCGTCGACTTGGAGAAGTGTTGGTGGGCCGAAGTGTCTGATCCATCCTCGTTCAAGTCCTCGGATGAAGTCATCCGATTGTTCGGAGTCAATGACCCTTGCGGACATGAATTTTGTGGTGGCGTCGATCATGCTGAGGACTGGAACTGCTTGTGGCTTGTGGCCATTGTGTAGCCGTGGTAGGTGTCTGTGTCTGCTTGTATTCTGCTGTTGAAACTGCCTCCTGTTCGGAGTGTGCTTTTGGCCACTTGTGGTGGTGGTCGATGTGCATCACATAGTTGGCAGTGATGCTGCTGTGCAGCTGCCACAATCGAGGGACTGGCGTTTTTGCTCTTGAGGAGCTTGGCCAGCTCGAGATTGGTGGGGTGCCCAAGCACCCCGTTTTGGCACCTTTGTGTGCCGAAGGGTGCAGAGATGACCTCCCTTCGGGGGGGAATGCTTTTCGCACCCTTACCAGCAGGCTTTCGTCGTTTGCTATGGCCGCCACTGCCTGCACACTACTATGCCTCTTGACTTGTTTGTGCAACCAGTTGCAAGGGTTGTGCTACAAGAAAGGATTTTTCCACGGCATGATCCACATAGCAACTACTGATCCACTTAGGCAAGGATCAGACCTGCGGTAGATCATACCAATGCCCGGGACTTGCATTGTGACCAGGTTTTTGCCACTCTGTGCAGTGGCCGTTGGTCACTGGTTAGTGATGTGAAATCCATTTGACGACTTCGTTGAGATTTTGCTAGAGCACAAACCCTCGCTACCATGCTCTTCTTTCGTGAATTCAGGCCCATAGATAGTTAGCAGTCATCGTCTCACTTGTTTCACCCTAGTACAGAGGAAATATTACTTGGTGGTGGAGTCTCGGCCTGTGGGCTGTGGTTGGTTTTGTTTGGTTTGTTGTTGGGTTGTCTTTGTCCTTTTCTCCACCATCTGATTGTATTTCCCTTCCTTCAATGATGACCTGGGCATCATGCCCACATGGCGTCCGTACTCGTGGAAAAAAAAGAGATTGGTGGGGTGCCCAAGGTTTCGAAGGATCCTCTGGACTGTTCTCTGAGCTGCTGATCATTGAGTCTCTTGCAATCTGGTGAGTATGCCTCGGTTGTTATCCAGCTGTTCGTCGTTGTCATAGACTTGTGGCTGTTGTTCTGCCATCGCCTGTTGTGGTTGTAGTGCCAAGTGCTGTTCTGCCGGTTGTTCTGTATCATATTCTGCCGGATATGCTTCTTCGGTGGGTGGCCAGTACTCGGTGAGCATGAAAGTGTTCATGATCTGGGCCCACTCTCTGCACATGTCTGTGTTGTAACTGCCAGCTGCTGCTGCTCTGTTGCCAATGAGTGGGGAGCTGCCTTCAATAGGGAGGTGATAGTGATTGTTGTTGCAGACTCGCTCGAACATAGAAGCCAGGGTGCTGTCTGTGATGCGTAGGTTCGTTGGCTTCTTGATATATTATTCGTAGCCATTGGAATCTAGTAAGATTGCTCCGTATTGGCATTGGTCCACATGTGCATCGTAGCCTTCTAGCTGTTGCAGTGTTGGTGTGTCCCAAGATGTCGCGTATTTGGGGTGTTCAAAGATGGAAATTCACTTTTGCTTGTGTTGCTTGTTGTGGATGGTCTTACTGAACCGCAAGTGGGTTCCTTCCTCATGCTGCTGCTGTGCTTCCAATCGTTGTTGATCTGCCGGTTTTTGGCATTCAATCTCTGCAGTGGGGACCATTTGGTGCAAGGTGGTGCAATCCAAACAATCTCTGGGCTCTGGTGGTAGTACAAGTGGATGAACTGCCTCTGGTGGCTGGGTTTGGTGAAAACCCATTCGCCGAGGATGTCGAAGGTGCGGACTTTGTATCCCAATTCTTCCATATGTGTTGCTAGCACTGCGTCACCAGCATAGACTTCCCAGAACTGCATCTGGTGGCTATCATGTGCTGTGAGTGTTGTCTGGGGGGTGTGCTTGTAGTGTCGTGCCAGTTGTTGTTGATGTAGTCGGAAGCTGCGGATCAGTTTGTCCGTCAAAGTTCTGCGGTAGCCGGTGTCATCATCATCTTCTGGATCTGTGGTGTCGTTTGTCTCTTCTTCGTTGCTGTTGTCATCATCGTTGGTCTGCATGCCGTGTTCTCCCAAGTCGGGAGGTGCAAGGCCTGTGAGTTCAATGTAGTGCTGAAGTGTGTAGTGCTCTGCTTGTGCAGGGTCTTGTGTCAGCAGATTGTAGGTCTCTTCCATCATGTAATCAAATTCATAACTGCTGTGGTCCAGTAGGTCAGTCAAACCTTGGTCAAGCTGAAGGAGATATTCTCCTCTGGAGCCGGTAATGATGGGTGACCACGGGCCTTCATCAACTCGCATGGTGTCTTCCCTGAAGTTGAGCTGGAGTTTCATGGCCTTGAGAATTGGCCTGCCGATCAGGAGAGGAGTTGCTCCAGGAACAACGAAGGCCTAAGTGCGGCCGAGGTGGCCTTGGATGCAAATTGGCATGTGTACTGTCCATTGTGCTTCAAGGCTGTTGTCTCCGCCAAATTGCAGTGTCTTTTGTGCAGGACGGAAGTGGAAGCTCGAAACATCGAAGCCTTATTTGTGGTAACTTTCGATGTAGTTCATGAGGATGTCATGGTCAAAGACCATGCAGCTAGCTCCACCATCCATGGTGCCGAAGAGTCCCTTTGGGATGCTCTGGTAGTCCTTCATTTCGAATTGGACCATCATGGCATTTTCGGCTTTGGCCTTTTTGGCGGCATTGGTGGGGCTGTTGGTGGTGCTTCTCTTTTGTGTGCACTGTGCTGCAAAGTGTCCAGGTTGATCCCATCGTAGGCAGGTTCTGGCTTGGTTCAAGGCTATGCGGCCTCGGCATCACCTTTCTGTGGAAGTGACTTGGAGCCCTGCCCCTTCCCTTTTCCTTTACCTCCTTTAGAGCGAGGAGGATATGGCCTTTGAGATGATGTAATACTCGATGAAGTTGCACCGTCTGTCAATGCGACCACTGGATAGAAACCTCTATTGTTGCGCAGCTCAGCAAAGCGGCGCCTAACATCCAAATAGGTAGCATAGGCTTCCTCGTACTCTGGGTTTTCTTAGTCCGGGTAGTCCTCATCGTAACCGGGGTAGTTGGCTATTTCTTCGCCAAATTCTTCATTATATTTTTTTTCTTCATAGTAAGCCTCGTCATACTCAGGCTCATAGGTCTCTTCAGGGTCGTCCATGTAATCGTCCTCGTGCATAATGTAGGCCTAAGCGAGTTTCTTCCATTTATTGAAGCCTTTTCCTTTTCCCCCAACTAGACGCTAGGAGAGTCCAACCTTTCCCCTGTAATCCTAATCGTACAGGTACTATATGGCTTCTTCAATTTTGCTTTCTTCGAGGCTAGAACCACATTAGCTTTGCACCAAATATTTTTGGTCTTGTAAGAGGCCGCTTCTTTTCAACATCAATCAACCCGTAATCTCGGTCGGCAATTTAATGCCGTGTTTTTCGACTTCTCGTAGCGTTTTTCGATGTTCAGCGCAATACGACATCAGTGTCTGGTCGTAGCGCCTGTTAAGGCTATAGAAAAATTTCTCGAAGGATCTGGGCTATTCGACCCGTACATCATAGCGGAAGGTCTTATCGAAGATTTCGATTATCTTAATGAATCCCGCATCTTTGTCTTCACTTGCCGACTCAACTTGTTTCCAGGCCGTTCCTAACAGGATTATCAAGAGGTTAATGATTCCTTCCACATTCGAGGATGCTACAACAAATAAACTTGCCTAGTAGCTAGCAACAAGCAAACAAAAGCCCTAAGCCTTGCGGTTCCGCTACCAATTTGAGATTAAGTAATTCAACCGTTAAAATGATTTTCAAAATTCATTAACGCAAAGTAAATTCTCGCTTCAACGATCTCCGCGTTTTTCTCGTGGACTCGTAGCCATATAGCTCAATTACACAAACCCAACCCAATAAAAGGCAAACAAAGCAATTTAAACCGAAAACGAACGACCAAATTCGACCTTCGAAAAATTCTACAACTAGCTTCAAATGTAATAGCATCACATTCATATATATATAAATAAATATTCGTATTACATATACGAATATTCGTATTATAGACGAATCATTAATAAAAATATTCATTATATATATATATAAATACCCTCTAAAATATCAAAATAATAAAACCAAAAAATAATCAAATCAATTTATATTTCAATCTTTTACGATATCATCAATATCATTATAAAGATAAAATATTTAAAATTATATAATATTATATACATTTAATCTTCGTAAATAAATATTAAAATTTATGTATAAAAGAAGAATTAATACCTAACATAAATAAATTTTTAAATAATACCAAAATTATTATCATAAACATCATTCCTACATAATATATAAAACATAAATCTCTATATTCAATTAAATATGGCAGATTCATTCCCTCAAAAAAAGAACCCCTCAAGAAAAGAATAATTAATAAAACAATCAGGAATTCAAAACCCAATTACAAACAACATAACAAATACACAACCACAAACACACAACCACAAACACAACAACAAACACGCAACCACAAACACAACAACAAACGCACCACCACAAAAACACACAACCACAAACATACACAACCACAAACACAACCGCAAACACACACAACTACAACCACAACCCCAACTACAAACACAACACAACCGCAAACACACAACCACAAACACACAACCTCAAAAACACACACAACCACAAACACAAACACAACCACAAACACACACAACCGCAACCACAACCACAAACACAACACAACCGCAAACACACAACGACAAACACAACACAACCACAAACAACCACAACCACAAACACACAACCGCAAACCCATCCACAAGCACGCAATCACAACGACACAGCCACAACCACAACCACAACTACAAACACACAATCACAAAGACACAGCCACAACTACAAACACACAATCAAACACACAATCGCAAAGACACAACCGCAACTACAAACACACAACCACAACCACAACTACAAACACACAATCACAAACACAACCACAACACACAACCCGAGGACCCACAAGCAAAATCGAGAACTACAATACTCACGACCATGGCAACATGCTCTTCACTATGGCATCAAGACATGATTGAAATGTCATGGTGGGGATCACTCGAAGTAAAGTAATCTATTTTTTTAGATTTAGCTATTACTTTTACTTACGCAATATCTCAATATTTGATATATACATTTTTTAGGTCTTAATTGTTATTTTTCTTTAGTGTTAATTGAATTATTTTTTAGATGATCTAAAATAGTAGTTCCTTATTGGCGCCTACGTCAAAAACCTACTTCCTACCTACGTACAAACCGATATTAAGATAGGTTGCCTATACGACCTACGCACGTAAAGTTTTTGTTAATCACTACATAGTTTTGCCTATTAAGGGAAATGTTCATTGTTTTCGTCTATTGCATATAAATATGCATGTTCCTTTTTGAATTTTACATGAAATTTTTAATATCTAAAAACGAACAAATATTAAAACAAATCAAATTACTTAATTTCGACTAATCACCATCATATTGCAATATAACAAATATATTCACAAATATTTGATATATTTCTGTGTTTTTCCTAGCATATCTTCTGACATTCTGTCTGACATCTGGCCTGGCAATGTTTTCTGGCATATCTTCTGACATTCTATCTGGCATATCTTCTGACATTCTTTCTGGCATCTCTTCTGACATTCTATCTGGCATGTTTTCTGATATGTTTTGTTCTGACAATCTTTCTAGTATCTCTTCTGACGTTCTCTCTGCTTCTCTTCAAAGATTTTTCTGGCACATCTTTTGACATTCTTTCTGACATTCTAATCTGGCATATATTCAGCCGAAGCTCGCGGTTGAGGTCCGGCGAGGAATACTGCCTGCGGGAGCTGGCGGTTAAGGTCCGGCGGAGAACACTGCCGCCCAGAGCAGGCGGTTGAGGAGCTGGTAGTTGAGGTCTGACGTTCCGTCGTTCCTTCTTGATTTTGACACTATGTGTGACCTGCTGAGGACTGTGGACACGAATAAGTCTTCTGTTAGACTCCCACGGGCAGCAATCACCGCAGTCAATCTTGAAGGCCGTTCCTTGACGTGGGTTCTAATCCAAGCCATTTTCAATGTCGGCAGTCTTCCTAGTTCTTGGTTCCGAACAATTGCCCCACTCAGGAAGCCTGGTCCGGCAGTCATTTCAAATACTGCTAACCTCAAGCCATTTCATATGCCTCTGACCTTGAGGGTGTTTTTGACTTGTTTATGGCACTGGAGGTCTTCATTGCGCTCCAAGACAGGGTGCCAATAAACCTGCCAACCTTCTTGCTTAAGGGAGATCTGTTGCAAGGATATGACTTGGCTTGGCGTGATGCCATCAGAGTCAATGCCTGGGCTGCCGGGATCAAAGGTAAGAGCTGGCTGACTCTGGATCATGCACTCTCGCATGATCGGGCCAGAGTCCGGTTGGGGCCCCTTCTTGGACCGTTTTTCGCAATTGAAGACCATGGCATTCGACAAGGAGGTCGAGCTGCAGTGCATTTACGTACTGCACTAATTAAAGGCCTAGCTTGTCAGGCTAAAGCTGTGGGGGTCGGGGTTGGGGTTGGGATCCCTCCAGTAGTTGGCGCCAATAGTAAGCCACCTATCCTGGCGGAACCTCGGTGGGAGCTGCTTTTTGCAGGGCGCAGAGTGGTTATGATCCGATGAGCCCTGCAGGAGCTTGAGAATTTGTGCTGTGGCCTCAGTAAGAGGAAGTGTTGTTACTTCTTGACCACATCGCACCAGGTCATTTTTTTCGCAATTCATCGACTGTTGTTTCTCCCTCCAGTCTACTAGGCAGGGGTTGGTCCAAGTCTGTGATGCCCTCAGCGCTTTTACAAAACAGTGGAAACGCAAATTTGCTGGAGGCAGTAAAGCTGCCACGGTAGTGTGTGTTGGGGACCTTGGCCAAGACTCGCTTGAGGGAGCCCAAGTTGAGCGAGAAGCCCTCAAGCCAGTGGAAATCATGGATGTGCTAGGTGTTCGGCTTGAGCGCCTTCTCACTCTGAAGCCCCTTTGGCGACATGCTTCTTGCCAGACTTACTGATGCTGCAAACAACTTAGGGGCGGCGCTTGATGACCAGGGTTTGGTTGGGCGTGGCACTTAGATCAAATCCTCTGTAGGGTTGAGAACGCTGTGAGTTTTGGGGCTGAATTGCTCGTATGCCACGAAAGTGGCTGGCCTGAGATGACGCGTCGTCTCAACTTAGGTCACTATAGTGCAATAAAAACCTTGCTCGGACTGGACCATGCCTGATTGACCAGGGGGTTATCGGAAGCCCTGTCACAGGGTTGGGGGCTCAGCTCCAAGCTTGGAATGCCCATCACTTGCGCGCTTGCCCGATTGCTTACTTTACCACCTGACTCGCCGATTGCCGGCGTGGTAAAGGCAGTAACAGGCTCAACCAAACAGACTTGGATATCAGCTGCGCGAGAGTTAGCTTTCTCTGCCCACATAGTTGACATCCCATGCTATTCTTCCCTTCCAGAGGCGTGCCGGACCCCGGAAGCCCGGAAGGACTATCTATCTCCTAAGTTGGAAGGGTCGCGTGGTTGTGCCAGCTTGGCAGGAAGTTGAATCAAACTGGAGGGAGCTTGTCCAACAAGACTGCAGCTTCAGCGCCGATGAGTTTCGGCAGCTGATTCGGTGGAAAAGGACTATATTTTTCTCTTCGCCGCTCAAGCGCAAGTGCAGGGCCTGGTTTCTCCAAGCTCTCTCGGGAGAGTACCAACACGGTTTCCCACTCAGCCCGGCCGACTGGGTCCTCAAGCTCCAGGCAACCGTTTAAAAATACAGAGCGGCGTTGTGGGGAGGCCTTGGCCGATTCTTAGTAGGGACCCATGCTGGCCCTGAGACCCTGCGGGGTAGTGGTGCTCATGGGACCCTTCTGGTGGTCCCGCATTGCGGGCTGTGAGTGGAATGAATGAGGTCCAGCGGGGCACACTACCGTCCGGAGCTAGCGGTTGAGGTCCGGCGGGGAACACTGCCATTCGGAGATAGTGGTTAAGATCTGGCCACAAAAGAATCAGCTGCGCATGCTGATGCCTTGCACGACGAGCAAAGTGATGCAACGAGTCGCGCACGGGCCTTTTTTGCATCACTCCAGTTCGAAATGCACGAGTCGGCGCAGCGAGCAGTGACCACTCACATTGAATGCAAACAGCACTCGCCACTCATCCTTTGGTCTAAATTAATCGACTTGTCAGCCACTGCTGCTGTTGTCGGCCTGTGAAAGGCAAAGATGACAAAGTGTGAATTAAATCGTTGTTCTGGAAATGGCTTCTCTCAGAAAGCCATGCAGTTCCTTGCCCAAAGTGTTGTCAAAAAGCACTTCCTCATAACATCTAGTTAGTGCTGCTGCAAGTGCTACTGCCAGCGGGGCCAGTGGGGAATGAAAGATATTCCAACTGCACACTAAGCAGCTACTATGCTTGCCATTATTGACTTATTCACTTAACTGCCACTGCATGTAGCGGTAGTTTCTTTCGCTATTTCCACTCAGTGACACACGTTGGGCACTTGACAACTGTGCACAACTCGCTTAAATTGCTGCGAAACCAGCCGTATTCATGCGCATAGAAACCATTAACCTTAAAACACTTGGCACAAATCGCGAAACCAAAGGTTCGAATCAGTGCACGAGTTTGAGCTGCGCTGAATCACACATGACCGTGGCCCTTTTCTGTGGTGGATATTCTTTGGGTCTCTTTCGTTTCAAAGGCGAGGGCTTGTGTGATTGGCTCGCTTGGCTTCAGGCCTGCCCTTTGTGCCTCAAGTCTGCTTGCTACGACAAATATAACCTTTCCGCATTTAAGAAAGCCAATAGCAGCCACACAGCTGCGCAGCTCCAAGAGCGAGTCAAAAGTTTGCGCATACCCTCTTCTCGAGGGCACCTAGTTGCGTCAACCCCTGTCCATTGAGTCAGTGATGGGAGTTCAAGGGAGAGGTGCCAAAAACTGAAAAAACTAAACAGTACAGGCTTGCCTGGGGCTGACAATTTGTGGAGCTTGCGCCTTTCAGAGCTTTGGATTGAGCCATTTCATGCATTGCATGAGGGCCAAAAATGCGGCAAGTCTTGGATGAAGATGGTTTTCTTCTGAAAACAGCCGCTCACTTCATCCGCTGTTGCAGCTGAGAAGTCGCTGCAGCTTGCGCGTTGAGCCGCCTGGAAACTGTCAAGCTGGTTTCTCAACGGAAGCTAGGCCACTGGCGGCCAGAATTGATGGACATATTGGATGTCGATCACGAGCTAAACCCAAGGAAATCTTTCGGGTGAAACCACAACCTCTTTGCACAAGAGCCAAGCGCAGAAGTGCAGCAAAGCGCATTCAGCACGCTTTGCGCAGGCGCAAGGAGGTGTGATGCAATTGGCTTTGCCAATTGATTTTGACATTCACAGGTTTCGAAGTTGGAAGAGATATGAGAGATGATATGGTTCATCTATCGTTCTTTCTCTTTCGTAAATTCGAACCGGTGAAGTTCAATCTGACTCTAAGCACACTTGATGCAAAGGTCCAGGTTTCCATCATGATGCACCTCAGACCGAAGACATCTGCCCAAGATCGAGACAACGCCAAAAGCGCAAGAAATACTGTACTCAGGTCATTTGACTTTGGATCTCTCTTTAGACCTCTCTTTTCAACCTCCTTTAATTAGACTCGTCTGTCCTCTTCATTCTTTCGCCAAAAGCCAACGAGCCACGATTTTCTCAAAGCAATTGCACACCAAGGCGTGCTGCTTGCAAATCTGCGAGATGTCCTGCGAAACCCACCGGGCCGTCGAAAACCCCCAACCCGGGCTGCCGTTTCGTTTTCTCGAAAAAGGTCGACGCGACACGCGCAGTCCGGACGCTCCACGAACTTGAGAGATTTGGACCTGAACAACGCGCAGTCCGGCGAGACAATCACACAGAAGGCGACGGCACCAGGTCGGTCCGTTCGACACCCGCGCGTGCTTCGTTGGGACACGCCATAAAACACAAAGAAAAACGCATGCGGCATGCTGCTGCTAGGCAGTGTCTGCATGGGACGATGTCCCGTTCTGTTTTGTGCCCGTGTGTGTGTGTGTGTTTGCCTCATTTCTCTCTGTGGCATCTCTGACGACAGTCACAGTGTGTTTTGTCTGTCATCTCTCGAGACAGTGTCTTGGCAGTTCTACAACCAAAGACTCACTTCAAACAGCAAACTTGTGTTCCAAAAGCACGACAGTGATGACAAACGTGCACAAAAAGGATTCAGACTTGTGCAAGAACGCATAGAAAAGGTCTGGACAAACAAACCGTACTTTGAGAGAACTTGGTGTGCAAAGAAAACAGTGAGTGGAACAATGCTTGAGAGATGTGGAGTTCGGAGACATGCAAATCTGGAACAGAACTGTGTCTGCACTGTACGTCTTCACGGCCTTGCAAAGCACACTGCCTATAGGCCCTGCACATAGTATTCTTACAAGAAGAAAGGGTTACCAAATAGGAGCAAGGACGCTACTAGGGGCTCCTGGCCGTACTACTAGGAGCAAGGACGCTACTAAGTTTGCTCACTCGTAACTCTTGTATTCCTATCGTTTAAACAGCTTCCTCGCCGCATCTTGAGCTTCTACGGTGCACCTGCAGTTGGGCATCCTGGACGTTGACCTTAACAATGCCTCTCGCTCATGCACACCTCAGCGCCACTCATGTTCCCTCCGCGATTTGAAGCCTTCGATGGGCTTTCCTCCTTTTGGCCAAGCTTTTTGAAGCCTTGCTTTGGCCTTTCATTTCAATTGCAGCCTTGCAAAAAGAGAGCGTCATGAGGTTGGAACTGCAAACTTTGAAACCTTCTTGCAAGCAAAGGGTCTGTCTCCTAGTGAGAGGACGTTCTTGCGCCTCCCCAAGACTGACCAGTGAGTGCACCACACGTGGAAGACCCCAGGTTTGGACGTTCAGGCCTGTCTCCATTGCCATAAATCCGTGCAACCTCTGCTGCAAAAGCATTCACCTTCCAATCCAACGGAGACCTTGGTGAAATCAACATCACTCTCCACCACGAGTTTGTGCACCAAAAGGCATTGCCAAGCTGCGCAACGCAGGAGCTTTCATAGGTTGTGCGGGCAGACAGCACCTGTTTCTTCCGGCACTGTTTGGACGCACACGTTTTTTTCTTCGACGAAACAAAGACACACCGTCCTACGGCCGGTTTGGGCGTGCCTTGACACTCTCCAAAGCTGGGAAAAGGGTCGGCAAGAACTTCTGGCAGCTCAATTCAATCCAACCCCTCTCAGCGTTGGTGATCAGAACTACCTGCAAGCGAAGCGAAGCAAACGGTGTGACCGTGTCTAAGTGTCTGTCTGTGTCTTCTCAACGTGTGACAGAGATATGAACCATGTCTTGGCTTCAGGCCTCGCCGATTCACTGTAATATGTTGCAACATGTTTCAACTGTTTCTTTTCCTCTCTGGTGTTCGGAACCGGGGTGCAGTGCCCAATTGCTTTGCCAAGCGCAAGGTCTCTGCAGCGGCTGCGGCGACCTTGCTCAGCTGCTGTCGATGCCAGGGAAGGACTTCGGAGCCTCAACGAGAGCCGTTTGCGACAGAAAAAGCGCCCTTTCTTTGCGACCAACATCTGTCTTTGCTTTCTTTTCTTTGACCTTTCAATCGGGAATTCCCTTTTTTGTGATGTGTGCTTTTGTTGAGTTCTTCTTTCAATAGAAACTTGTTTGCGGTCCTACAGCCCATCTGACACTGCTTTGATAAGGAAATGTAATGTCTCTTTTGCAGGTAATGAAAAACACATGAAGCTCACTTTGGGTTCGGTGGTAGGAAGTAAGTCAAGACCCGAAAACTGAGCTGCAGGCTGTCGTCCAAGCGAAGTCCTTGACCCTGCACCTACAAGCTGCTTCAGCGGCTGCTTTAGCTGCTTCAGGTACACGCGAGTCCGCACAAAGAACACAAATAGCTGCTATTTTTCGTATTGACTCAGAAAGTGTTTGAGGCTTTGCAACTCTTTGTAGGAAAACAGAAATAGGATACATTGTCAAATCAAATGCAAACCTAGTCCAGCTCTACTCAAAGCAAAAGCCGCAATGACAGTGTCCATGTTCCGCAACATTTTGAGCATTTGGTGGCACCCAACTGGATGGCAATACGGTGTCGTCCCAGTCGAAGATGAACAGGGTCTCCTAGTGTTGAAGACGAGCTGACAAGCACACGGAACGCTTCACTAGCTCACGCTCTTCAAAGAACCTATAGAGAAAACCCTACACATATACTAATATAATATATTAGCAGCTTATCTATATTAATAGCTGCTCTTCTATCTTGTTCAAACTCCATGCTCGCCGCTAGGTTTTCTTTCAATTTTGGACACCGGACATCTGCTCGCTTGGGCGGTTCAGGTCTTGGCGCTACCGACGGAAGAATAAGAGATGAAGCCTAAGGGCCTAGGAGACCTGAGTGGCCCAGGACCGTCTTGGCCAGGAACTCCTTCTTTCAGTTCTTGCTTTTTGAATGATTCTTAGATCATTCTCTTTTCTGGCCACAGCCTTAGGTCTTGCCATGGAACTCTTCCAGTCTGGTCTTAGCTAGATTGGTCGCAGCGCTGCGCTCCTCTGCTGAGAACCAGGAGTCCAGTTGCTCAGGACCGTCACCTCAGCGACACCAACACATCGCGATCCCCATTCCCGCGGGCGTTGCAGAGCCACACTGAAACATCGCAAAGGAGAGACGGAGACAGCTGCGGTGCTTCCCATCTTCCCAAAGAAACGAAAAGAAAATGCATCCAGTTCTGGAACCTGAGACTTTGAAAGCTCATCCTGAGTCTGTAACAGCGCTCCGGCTCTGCAACCTCCTGCCAGAAGATGGAATTCAACATTAAGCTCTGGCATCTTTCAATTTTAAATACATCACAGACTGAGCGATGTCGCTGGCTGCGTCAACGTCTCAACCGTCCACCATCCGACCTGTGGCCGGGTTTCGACAGGTGCGAATCCAGGCCTTGGCCCAACGGGTCGAGCGAAGGGCACGGCGACGCGGCCGTTTTGGCCGGTGGTCGGTAGGTCGAGTGGGCGGGGGGTTCCCCTAAGGCACCGACACGCCGCTTTGCTCAGAAGGAACTTCGTCATCCTGGAGAAGAAGGTTCTGCACAGACCGGAGTCCAAGCCGCCGAGACTGATGATGGTTGGCAACGCGATTGTTCAAAGCGGGACACAATCCCAAAGCCATCTATTACCAACGAAGTAAAACAGGGCCTCATCGTAGTCAAATTCAGACCTTGCAAAAAGAAAAGAAGCATGTGAGCATCAATTAAAGCTAATCGTCAACAACATGTTGAACATCGGTGCAAATTTCTGAATACTCTGAGGGAGTGGCTCAATATAAGTTGCATCATCCTCACCAAATCAAACGCATGAGTACGTCGTCAAAAAGCCGGTCTTGGACTGCGTGACCCAAAAACTACAACAACCACTCTTTCTTTGGTCTTCCGTCGGAAAGGTCTAAGTGCGGCACAGAAAAAGGAAGGAAAAGGACTTGCAGTCTAAGTTTCTAGCATCATCTAGCATTTATAGGAACCAAATTAATCATATGCTGAGTTTTTATCTAAAAGCCGCGGTCTTGGACTGCTCGCTCTTCGAACCCAGAAAAAGATGTGAAGCGAAGCCACACAGCTCGACGTGTCTGCCTTGTGGGTCGGGAAAAGACCAGGACCGACCTGAAGTCCGATGAAAACCAGCAGGAACCTCTTTTCCTTCACAAAATCTTACATCAAGTTACGATCGTTTCCATGACTTCGCCACGAATTCCAGCTTCAAACATCACATGTTTGCTTCGCACACTCTTGCATCGCTTCTCGTTTTACTTCGATCCATCGAGCCTGCACTGGCACTCGGTTTTGACCTGACACACTCGCTTCGTGCCTCACCGGTCGACCTTGCTCTCGACCGGTGGACAAACCGGGCGCCTTCATCGGTCGAGCAGGAGTCCGTGCTCTCATCGTCATCATTTCGGGACTTCTTCAGGTCGGTGTTGTTGATGCCTCGAAAAGGAACTATGACCCTGCAGCCGTGTTTTTGGGCGGCACAAACGGATCTAAGGTCTCCACCGTCACACAACAAGGTCTTTGCAAGCTTGGTGGGCTCCTTAACCCACCTGGGTCAGTTAGCACAGCTAGGCTATGCATATCAAAGCAACTGAAGCAGCCAGCTAGGCCATGCTTGGCCTGTAATGCCTCTTGAAAATATCAGCACTGCTTTTCAAAACGAACCCCTCTGACCTGTTGTTGATGCCTCGCTCTTGGTAGGCCTCAGTCTGCACTACTTGGCATCAGTTGCAGTTCCAGACATTGATCCAAAGGCCATCTCAGCTTTAAGGGCCCTGGCCATGCTGATGCTGCGGCTGATGGTGTCTGACCCGCTTCCCCTCTTCAAACAGCTGCAGAATTACAAGGTCTCAGACGACGAACACCGACGAAACACAGTTGAGAACTTAAAAATAAGAGTAGCCTATATATATATATATAATATATTAGCAATCAAACACTTCTGACTCTATTGGGCAATGTGTTCTTTCGTTGTCGCAAAGGTTTTGGGCACGTAACATTGGTTTTCCGCACAGTCGGTCGGGGCTTCTCTCAACTACCTCCTCACTGCACCGACTCCAACCTGGGACGAGTTCCACCAACGAAGCAGTGGTGCCAAGCACGGTGCCAAGCAGTGTGCCGTCTTGGATCCGGACCCAACACCAAACTTGCTCTTGAGTTCAGCGTCAAGCGCCCTGTGAGCGTTCAGAAAACAAGCGAAATGAAAGGCGTGACCTAAGGGTCAAAGCCGCTGCAATTTGTGTGGGGCCAACAGTTACCTCTTTTGCTCTCCACGCACTACGAACGGAGCAAGGACGCTTACGAACGGAACAAAGGGCATCGCGAACGGAGCACGAACCCCCACGAACCGATGCTTGGAGCCCAACGCTTCGTCCACCGCGACGTTCCCGCGAGAAATGCTGGTGAGCTTGGTGGGGTCGTGCCTGGTCGTCGGCGCCATGCGACGCCATGGTGAGAGCAAGGGGGGGAACCAGGTGCCCCTAGTAGCGTCCTTTGCTCCTAGTAGCGATGCCCTTTGCTCCTAGTAGCTTCTTGCTCCTAGTAGTACGGCCAGGAGCCCCTAGTAGCTCCTTGTTACTAGTAGCGATGCCAGGAGCAAGCACTGAAAGAACACAAACAAGACTCTTAAACCAGCAGTCACAAGATGGGGTGCCGAACTTGAAAGATAGGGGTGCCCATGATCCACTCACTGGATGGGACGAAAAAGCACCCCTATTGTGACTCCTGGAAGGAAGATGGAATTAATAAAGACATCCTTCTTCGCTTCTTCCTAGAAATCTGACATCGAACACGACCCATCAAGGCATACCCATTCGCACATTGCTGCTTCCTTCTTCACCCAGACACTCCATGTGCATCCATGTGCCATATATGGCTACATTGATCCCCCAAACCACCCCAATGTAGGTATATATATATGCGATACATGGAGTGTCTGTGTCATGATTCAAATGGTTTCTCTTTCGTGTCTCACCGTCTGTTTGGTCTTTTTGGTGTTTTTGTTTGGTTGGGATCTCACAAGTTGCCAGCTCTCCCTGTTCGTTATGCGACCGAGCTCCAAACTGGGCATAGAATCGCCGCATCTTTTCGTACAGGTCTCGGAGGTGAAACAGATGTGACGTGTTCGTACAGGTCTCGGGGGGGCGGGGGAGGTGAGGAAATGACTTCATCATGTCACTTCCCATGTCTGATGCCCAGATTTGAATCCACATTCTCCCGAAGGAACACCTACCCAAAATGAAAAGCATTGAGAATGCTGAGAGATTGAGACGTTGGCTTGGAGGATACAAGGTCTTCTGCCTGGCACAAAACTGCTGAGTAGAATGCATGCCAGTTGCCACCTGTTGCCACATCTTTTGTCTTTGAAAAGGCTCAAACAAGGCAGGTTTGCGGTGTGTTGGTCTTCCTTAGATCCATTTCGCCACCCTCCCTTTGGTGGACACGTTTTGCTCTAGAAGGCAAACGAGAAAAGGACCTTCAAATTGCAACCAAGTGTAGGATTTGACGGAACAGGCTGAGACAGAAAGAGATCCGCCCCGCTAAATGGCAAGAAAAAGAGAAGTGAGAACACACACACACACACACATCACACGTCACACACGTCACATGTCACATGAACGTCCAGTTCGACATATATTTAATGACCGACTGAAGGTTTCAGGAAATTGCTGCAACTCGGGGCACTAGTCAAACCATTCTTTTCGTATAGTCGACTGGTCGACTGGACTGCCAGGGTGGAGTAGAAGAAACTTAAGTCGCTTAAGTCACATGGCTTCAAAGCTCTAAGGCTCAAGCAAGGGTTCCTCCTCAAGAGAACCGTGGCACTGACACCACAACGTCACGGGAAGGCGGGACCCACCGTCGTGACTTCTTGAGATCATGTCCTTTTTCGGAAAACCATGTTCCAGCACCTGAACCAGCACCTGAAGAGGTTCCTGTGTGGGATCCTATCCATTCAACAACATCCTCCAACAAACCAAAGGTTCCCTTTCTCATCCTTCCTCCCAAGTCTGAAGGACCTAAGAACAGTCTCAACGCACGGCCCCCGCTCGCATCGAACAACAGTCATCAACAGTCCTTGCTTCCTTCGCTGTCCTGCAGAATCAAAAAAACACATACATAGCTGAACTGGTTTCGAAGATTCGACGCTCTCTGTTCTCAAGTTCTGAGAAGCACAAACACGCGCCATCTTCCCACCGTCAACAGGTCCAAGGGGGAGTGTCATAGAAGACGGCAGACGGATTGCACTCGTTTCTTAGAAACAACATGGCTGGAACTGAGGCTGCACGTCAAAAGGACTTGAGGCCAATCCACGAGGACTTGAGGTTGACAGTTAGTCAAACCAAAAGCCTTGTTATAAAACGTGCATCTTAATTCTGGCCGCTCGTGATAGCTCTTGGAATGAGCTTGATCTTCAAAAAGTGGCCCAAGTTGCGGCTGTAATGGGGCCCCGTGTTGCACAGACAGCCGAAGGATGTGAACTTCTTGCAACCAATCCTCTTGAACCTTCTTGATCCTTCTTGTATTATCTTCATGACTTTTCTCCCCAAACAGCAAACTGTAGGGAGGTTTTCAGTCATAGTAAAAGCAGAATTCGGAATTCGGAGCAGGTGAATAGGTTCGAAGCTTCCGGAGCAAGTTCCGGAGCAAATTTGATGTACTGACATGTTGTCATTCCGTCAGGCTACCAGGCTCGTATGGTGTGCGCCGCCATGACGACAGGATGTCACATGTTGTCACTCGAACATCATGCGAACTTGCATATGCTGATGTGCTGTGTTAGCTGCCATACCGGCGGGTTGTCATGCTGATAATATAGTGGCATGGTTGTTGGATCATTCTGTCGTGCTCACATGCTATTACTGTAATACAGGGTAAACAAATTGGAACACTGTCCTCTTGGCTGCTGAGTCCAGCTGGGAAACAATTCAACTTTCTGCGGGCATTGCCAGCATCCAACACAAATGGACTAGGGTGGCTAAGAGTTCAGTCCACCCTAGTATAGAAGGTGATCAAAAAATCGGCACAGTTTTCACTGGCTTCGATCCTGCAGTGTGCCTGTGTGCAATTCCGAACTGTTGAAGAGGGTGCAAGAGCTGAGCACAAGTGTTGAGCACAAAAACATGTTCATTACATTTTCCTCTACAAAGAGGTGGTTTTCCACTTCCATGATTATTTCAGATAGGAAAAACAACGATTCCGCACCCGAAGACCTGCCAACATGTTCAACGAACCTTCGTTCGTCGGTCTTCACAACAATCTTGGAATCACACATGGCACGTAACCACTTCAAGCCCTTGTCATCAATCTTATTCTACCCAACTTGGCTTCACAAAACAAACCCAAGAAACCGCTAGTTCTGGAACCGCAAAATGACGCGTGTCGAATTGTCCCTCGTGATCCGTGACAATGAGCTTGTTGGATTTGGCGCTCGAGCATCGGAACGTCGACGGTGCAAGCCTCAGAATCTAAATATGATGTTGCCTGTCTTAGGAATTTGAGACCTCAGAGATTCAGCGTGTCCAAATCGAAGAGGAAGATCATGAAAGATCTCTTTATTATTGACATTTGGGAAATGGGCCCTTTAACTTTAACCAACAAACGTTTCGTGGAAGAATGCAAGATTACGGCATCCAATCATCAATGAGATAGCAAACTTCTTCATCAGTTTCCGAGTGATTCCATTCGGTCGTAAGGATGTTTACGAAGTTCCATGCTCATCATCACTCAAAGCGCCAGCTCGTCAATGAGGTTGATGTTTCGACGTCCCCCAAACCACGCCACAGCCATCGCTACACACGTGCTTCTCCACCGCCCATCCCACTCACCCGTAAACAGTACCCCACTGCTCGTGTGGTGGTGTGTGGGCAATTATGCGAACGCCAAGTGAGAACTGATCGGCCGTGAACAAGATGTGCTGCCTGGGTCTACTGGGCCTAGAAAACAGGTGGTATGAACTGGCATACTGTATATATAGGAATTACAGTATATGGAATTATGGTAAGCCCATTAGCAACAAGGGCATCGCTACTAGTAGCAAGAAGCTACGAACATAGCTAAGTGCTGGTGTTCATTGCCGCTCTCCAAGACACTGGGTCAATTCGCGATTGACCTGTATGATGTGTGTCTCCTGCAGACTCCACAGGTTAGACTATGAACCAAACTCTCAGGTGAGATTTGCTGCTCGTCCTCTCTTTCTCTTGCAGGTTCAATATTGCTCCTCAGTGCCTCATTCCACATGATAGGACGAACTCGTCGATTTCCGGGTTCCAACTCGTGTTTCTTCGCTCGGGGAGCGTGCAACTCGATTTCCGGGTTCGAACGAATCGCCCACCGGCCTGGAAATTTTGTAGCATCTCTACCGAAACAAACTGTTCCATGGCTTCGTCGATGGATATTTCTCGTCCACTCACAAACACCTTTGGTGCGCCTGACCCGTCAGGCAGGGAGTTCAAACGTTTTTCACGTGTGGCGTAGCTGCGTCGATGCAAATGACTACACTATACTGCATACTACAACAATACTAAAACTAGAGTGACTATAGTATGATTAATTCTGAATACTCTAAGACTATGTTATAGTCTACAATGAACTTAATTACTCCGCTTCCAGCACACAACATCTCAAAGAATTGGGGCCTGCTTCCTTGTTCTCCCATCCTTCCTTTGCGCAGAAGAGTGCCAAATTCTGGGCGAGTCCTGCCAACGCAAATGAATTTCAAGCTCGTACACTGTCGTACACTATTGTCTTCACAGCAGTGCCATGGAAAACAATGGAACACCATGCACCACTGCATCGCACACGGCGGTCCTTGATGGTGGGCCTCCTTCACATATCGAATATCCACGTCCCCATGGCGGGAGTTGTCCAATATGCCCCAGGCCAACCGACAAAGCTCAGGAGTGGTAAAGTTGACGATTGCCTCAGTCTAGAGGCGAAGTCTCAGGCAAAAGCAGACTTGTCGGTGCAAACAAATTGCTATTACTTCACCAATTGCCGAAGCAAAGCATTTTTATTCAGCAGTTGCTTACCAATTTTTGCATGTCCTGCCAAAAGCACCAACTGTGCTTCTATTGATGAGTGTAATGGAGGTGGTTCGAGTTCAAAGAGTGGTTTACACCTTGCCACCTGTTCCCGCTCCAGGTCACCAATTTCGGCCATGGCAAATAAAGGAAATCGTAAGCGTCCTTGGCTGAACCAGGTAGTCAATTCTTCAATTATGTGACATGAAACGGCAGGATCAGTCAGATCTTAAAACCTTCTTCTCTCATCTTTCTCTGTAAAAGCCAGTCACAACAAACATATATAATTAAAAAGCTCTAAAAAAGAGAATAGTACTATTAGGTGGAGGCCATCGCAAGAAGGTTGGAGGCCATCGCTACTAAGAACAAGAAGCTCCTAGAGAAATACCAGCTCCAAGCCCTAGGGCCAGTCTGTCCAAAATCGGGTGCCGCGTTGAACGAGCTCCTCAAACCGGGCCGTGGGCTGTTCCACTGTGATAGAGGGGTCCGTCCGGGTCCGTAGGAGGGCGCGTTTTGCCAGGCATCAGGAAACAGCTCATCGAGAACTGCCAGAACGCTTTCATAGCCTCAACTTCTTCGGTTTCTGAAAGCTGACTCAGAATTGTAGACTTAGACCCCGAGTGCAATCACAGTCACTTGCAAGTCTGCGTCATCTAACTTTCATTGTGTTCCTCCCGCGGCTTGACTGGACCCATTGAAAAATCACCACCTTGCCCCTGTCAGGTACTTGTGTAGCTGCTTTAAAAGAAGATTCTAGCTCAAGAAACCACAAAACTGGCAAGTGAGGCTCCTGGTGCTGTTCCTGTTGCACCTGGTGACCCATGACTTGCCCAGGCTTTCCTTTCACTGTCGAGCCAAGCCAAGTGACTAAGCTTCCTGGAACTCCGCAGCACAATGCTTGTTATACCGCTATCACTTGCCATCCTGAATGAAATCAAAACCCATGGGGACACGCAGAACGGCTGCGCAGAACTGATGCGGAACCGTGCTACCAGTACCGCAGGACTCAATGATGAGGTGGGTTGAACAAAAGGCAACAGAGCTCCAGACAGGTTCAATAAAAGAGATGAACAAAGGAAGGCAAGGCCTCTTTTTGAGGGGGCCTTACCTTCAATGTTTGCATCTCTGTTTTACACACTGTTTGTTTCATCACGTTGGCACTTTTTGCATGAACACTCCGAACAGAGGGTGCGCCTCCAATGAGAGGGTGCGAAGACGACATGCCGCCGCGGTCAACAGTTTTCATTTTTCAAAAAGCTGCAGACGTTCTGCACATGAGCTGCTCGAAGCTGACACAGTCTGCTCCAAGGTGACACAGGTCCACTGATTTTTATGCAGTCAAGTCGGACAATCACCATTTGAGACCCATACAGGTACTCTTGCAGAGGTACTCTTGCAGAGGTACTCTACTAGGTACTCTATGGTACTCAAAGGTCTTTCATTAATGTAAAGATCATCTATACCTGGTGACTTCTTTTCGCCAAAGGTCCTCGGAGAAGAGCTCCTCCTGACAAATGAAGGGGGAGAGAAGAACAGGAAGGAAAAAATGCCTTAAAGGTCTAACCAAAAAAGAATAAACGTATTTCCAGAAATCAAGACATGCTTTAGAAACCTCTGACAACAAACCAACAATGCCTGAAAGGCCTTCGGTCATCTTTTGTCCGGAACGCTTCAAAGCAGTCCCGAAACAGGAACCGAGCATCTTCTTTCAAAGACTAGAAACACGTTCTCACTATCTAACAGTGTTCTCTTTCCTGACCAGCTTGCTCCATCTTAGCCTCATGTCCAAGGGATAAAAATCATCCCATTCCCTGTGGTCGAAACAATGGATCTGTAAGGGAATCAACTGAATCAACACGTGACAAACATGATGTGCAAGATCTTCCAAACTCATCTGCAAGCGATGTACATATCTTAGTTTGTCAAGTATCTTTTAATGGGAGTGCAATTCACATGACCTGAAGTTGCTCATCCCGTCATCCTCCCCAGTTGCAACTTGCCACTTGCCACCTCCTTGGGTTTTCGCTTGTCATACATCTGGGCGACGTACATGGCCGCCTCCAAGCTGCCGAGCACCACAAGATGAAGCGAGGCAAACACGTGAAATCACATACTAACACTTCATGGGACTGGAATGTTTACCTATATTCTACCTACACCGAAGACACCTGTAGACACAAGTCTGTTACAGCATGTCCTCCAAATTTGCACACCTACCAATCCCGGTTGGCCGAGAAAACAAGACACACACACACATCCGGAGACGACGTCCGTCACCTGAATGGGGTCCAACTTCGTGGGATCGACGCCTTCAGCTTTGAAGCGACCTGGACCGAATGAGACCGAACGGGGGGAACGGTTCGGAGTCCATGCGCTCATGCGAAGGACTTCGGCGAAGCGAAGCTGGCGCTTGGGCCAAGCGATTCCAGTGCTGTCCGGTGCTTTGAAGCGGAAGAATGAAAGGGAAGGGGAGGGAAACTTTCGGTAGCAAGATCAGCATGGATGAGAACTGTGAACTTTGAGCCCTTGTGGCACCAGTAGATCCTCTGCAGAGCGCAGTTTCCTTTCCCCATCCCGAGAGCACCCGAGTTTGCCGCCCAAGTGACCCGGGTCATCGGCCTTCTTCCTGAGTGCGGTGCGCATCCGAATCAGTTCTGCGGTCGTGGCCCGTCGACCATGGTTTCATCATGTAGTTAACCATCGATCGAATTAGCAATTCTTTCAATGCCACTCGAGTGCACAGGTCAAAAACAGGCTTGGTATTGGCTCATTCTTGGCCACCCCACCCCACACGGAGGCCTTCTGACTGGCCCTTGCCAGCCTGCAACGCAGTTGGAAAGCAGTCAAAGGATTTCAAGCACGTATGGGCAATTGCTTTTCCCAGGCATATTCTGCTCGCGCTTTTGGCACCAGCATTGAGTCCAACCAAAAGATGCGATACGATAATATGATTCGATTGTTCCAATTCAAGATGCAATTGGCTACATTTTCTGACCCTAGAAAGTCTATATACTAGCAGTCACAAAGGGGTGCTTAATGGAGGTTAGGGGTGCCCATTATCCACTCACTTAGGGACTAAACACCACCCCTTTGTGACTGCTGGTATGACCCTTTTATGACCTTTTCGACCCCCGAAAACCCACGTGGCCTGGCCCACCGTGGCCGACACGTCGAAGAAGCCGGCGGTCAAGCGGCGGACGCCCAGGAGTTTCACCACGCGCTCGTACCTGACGACGAGAGAGTCCGATGGTCTTCGGGGCACAAGGACGCTACGAACGTATGTCTTTGAAGCTTTCTATAGGAACTAGAAGCTACTATAGGTGGAGGATGGTGGAGGCCACAACAAGGAAGGACGCTATGCTGGAGGCCCTCGCAATGCTCGGGTTGGACGTTGGAATGCGTATTCGCTACGGAACAAGAGACAGGCCATTAGAGGTTCGATATGGCACGTGCATGCCAGGGCCGTGCCAGGGTCGTTTCGGACTCCACAGGACCCCCATTTTCCACGACATCTGGGGGTGGTGCCATCGAGCCTCTGAAACCACTGGTATTTGAAACTACACGGTGATTTGGTTCAAATGTATTAGTTTCACATTGTTTCACGTGGTTTCGCTGGGTTTCACTTGTGTTTTGATCCTTTTTTGGCGCACGCGGCTCGCTGGGAGCGGCTGAAGACGTAGTGCAAGATCTGTGGCAGAAAGCTGTGGGGTGCATGGGAGGGTTCATGTGGAGAACACCTGCCTTGAAAAAAGGAACCCCACATCGTGAAAATTCGTGAAACGCCACTTCAAAGCCATGAAAAGGACTTGAACAAAAAGTAAACACACATCGAAACCTCCGCTCTGAAGCGAAGCCAGAAGCGGCGACACCGGGCTACCGAGCTGTGGTGAGAATGCTCTGCAGGCACAGGCCGAAACAAAGCAAAGTCACCTCCAGCGCTGTCAGGTGTGGAAAATTCCGTTGGATCACCTTTCTCATCCTTTCTCCACTAGTCTCGTCAATTCTCAAGCTCAGGCTGGACAAGCTTTTCTGCGATGAAGGATTTTTGCTTGACCCTTCGAGGTAGGCTCGCTGGTGTGCGACATGATCAGTTGCACTCTCTCCTTGCCACTTGGGCTTGCCACTCAGGTGCGTCGAAAAACGGCCCACGAATCACACAAAGAGACTACCGGTTTCAGGCGAACTCAACACACGAAGGGCGACGGGGCTCTCGGCCCTGGCAGTTCGCCTTCGGGGCCAAATTCCGCCAAATGAGCCAAACATAGACTTGGACCTGGCAAACTGGGCTAAGTGGCTGTGGCTGAGGTCGGACAAATCGATTATCTGGTGAGGGCCGATGGATGCCGATGGTCTCCGTAGAGGAAATGTGCACCTCATCTCATCCACCAAGTTCTACCCGTCTGCCCATGGGAGGCATGACTCAGCCCTCGACTTGCAACCGCAGCTTGAGCTGCATGGGAGGATGGTTTGATCCATGAAAGAACAAACAAAGGGTACCAGTCACTGCCAAGCACCCCGCAAGGGTACTTATGTGTTCTGCACGGAGGAGCACGGAAACTGGATGCAATGGCTGGACCTATCTTTAACATTATTCAGAATTCAACTTCTCCAATCTCTTGCATGCCTTCAGCACCTTCCATGTCTCCGCCGACCCCCCCGCGTGTGCGAGAAAAAGCTACATCCACCAGAAGCAATGGAAGATCTTGCAGTAGCGTCGCCAGGCCTTGGCAGCAAAGACTTATGAAGCTCAAACAAAAACTTATATTGCAAGTCTGACTTGCAAAGCCGTGAACGGCAAGTCTTATGAACTTGTAGACTTGGAGAATCATCTAGATGTCTATTTCCTATACTGTTACTAGATATATCTCATCTATATATTCTTATCACATCTTGTAAACCGCTCCGCACATTTCTGGCCATCGCCATGAGAACAAGCTGAGTGAGATCTTCTGAGCTCTTGGCCCAAATTTGCAAAAACCACAGCCATCTTTGACCTCTCTCAGGCCATCGGCCATCTCGGCCGACTCATCAGGGGCTTGGTCCGATGGAACGTGACCCAAACCGGTGCGTCGGCGTCATTTTTTGGATGGACCTCTGCCCTCTGCGTCCCCATCCTCAAGCCCCGCTTTGAAGCGACTTGCAGGAGTCACCCCCAAAAAGAGGTGCGTGAAAGGCTCCCTAATCTTGACTCATCTTGAGTTTCGAGGCATGCTTTTCTTTCCCAAAGGTGGCACGCTGGCTGAGACAGCTGAGACAGCGGCGGCGTGCCGAAGTGGATGTGAGTCCCTGAGCCGAGTCGACTGAGAAGAAACCAGCCGGGCAAAACGTGACTTAGTCAGCTTTCCCATCTTTTTCTCATATTTTTCATATTTTGATAACCTTTCCGTTTTCTGACCTGTCTTTTTTATCTCTTTGCTGTTATCCTTTATAGACTTTTCTTTTGCTTTCTTCCTTCCTCCAGCGTTGCGCGGTTCCAGGCTTGCTCTTTTGGCTGGATCGGGGTCTTCGAAATAAACCTTTGGGGCGGGCTTAAAGTGAGGCTGCTGCGGAGGCTGCTGCGAGTGGTGTTCTGTTTGTTCTGTTTCACGTTCACATTCTAAGAAAACATGAGAAAACAGGTGAAATCAGCACTTAAAGGAATTGAGACCAGCAACGCTCCACATACTTGGCAGTTCAAATCCGAAGGCCTCATCCAGGCTGTTCGCTTAGACCCTTCTCCTTCCTTCAGCTTAAACGCACTCAATTCCTTCAGTGCGCTCAGTCGCAAAGCACGAAGATCATGATCTTCGCCTTCGAGAGTTTTCCAACATCGTCACCTTTCTTCGTCCAGAGAACATCGGCTCCATCGCGGCCTACGTCCGGTGCATCCTTCGGTGCTTCATCATCCCAACATCTCCATGGGCGGTGGGATTCTGGTCATATATTTTGGTCTCAAAACTGCCGCCCTTGTTGCTGCCGAGTCAGGAGCTTGTTGGCCTCAAGATAGGGACTTGGCGTTTTGCTTGGGTACCCAGACTTGTACCTGCATCCCACTGACTACAAAACCTCTAGAGTGCCTACAGAAAGTCGAGCGGAAGCAACCAACTCACAAATAGAAGCAACGACCTTTGTCCATGGTCTCAGATCAAGCCAAAATACACCATCTGGCAAATCCTGCATGGATCCCGACACAAAGCAAGCAGCATGTTCTTCAGGGTGGATTGGATGACGCTTTAGAGGAAACTATAGGAAACTCAATTCCCTCCGCATGGAAACAAAACAGGAAATTTAAAACACACCCAAATGCCACCGCCCCCGCTTCTAAGCGTTTCTCCTATTCAGTTTCCAACCGTCTCCGACCGCCTTCTCAGCCCCGGACGGTCGATCGCTGCAATGTGCGAATCTCGGACGGTCCCATGGGCGAGTGGGACACGAGACAAACATCGACACGACCTGGTTTGGGGAACCTATGGGAGAAGACTCAAAGATTCTTTGCTTGGAAGCTTGACATGAACCATAGATCCTTTAGCATTCATTTGGGACACGTTTTTAACATGTAAGAACATAAACATATAGAAACATCAGTTCATCATTTGTGCAACTTGTTTCGGTCTCTTGAGGCTCTGGCTGGTAATCCGGAAGAAGCGAGGGGAAAATACTGAGAGCAGCAGGATCAGCCTCAACCTTGATGTTCCGACGTTGCTTCAGTTGGTTTGGAGAGGAAGGAAAGGATTTCAAAAAGGCAGGTCTACAGGTCCAAAGCAAACAAAAGAAAGAACACAAAAACAGACATTCTTAATACCCTGTGAAGCAAAGTACTCGTTAAACTTGTGCGTTCTAATTTCATTCACATTAACGTACTTTACTTTTTAAAGATCGTACTTTACTTGTCTATAACCACCTCTAACCGCTGCACTCAGGTTCATGTACGTGCATCATGGATCAAACCCTCAAATCCTAGTCATGCGTTTGCAAAAGCCATCAAAAACCAGCTGGCTTGGTGGAAGGATGGTGGACCAGCATCCAGAAGCCATCACAGAGCCGTGGAATTTTGGATGCACTGACTTTGCTGACCCCGTCTCTCTACACACAAGCTGGTCCATGGATTGCCTCTACCATGTTCCACAGACTGACTGTGGCGTTTCGGGCCAGCAATGCGAGAGCTACATGACGAAAGTGGCACGCTTGAGGCTACTTGGCTCAACGCGCGCATGTAGCAGGGTTACGGATGCATGTGCAGTGTGCTTGTGAATGCCCGGTGCACTTAAGGTTGAAGGTCGCAAAAAACGCATGCGAAGGATCAAGTTGTTTGCTTGATCAAGATCATGAGAAGTGTAGTTGGAGTTTCATCTATATATAGTGATCCTGGTCATGATCCTGGGCAGGATTGACAGGCTGCCTGGAAGCGATGACAATGAAGAAAATGATGGGAAGCGGGTGTGCAGAGTTTCGCAGTGAAAGTAGTTCAGATAGATACTCGTTAAACTAGTCTCCCAGGTCCGCAGGGGTAGTATTGGCCTCCAACCTACTAGCAATGGCCTCCAACCTAATAGCGATGGCCTCCGCCCTAGTAGCTTCTAGCCATAGTAGTAATGGCCTGCAACCCACTAACTAGTATCATATGCATATGAAAATATATGAAAGTTAACTTCTTTCAGCAAGTCCACGACTTAAGCCTTAAGACCCCGAAATGTTCTTGTCCGTAGCGGAGGGCTACAGGGGCCGCAGATTTAGACACACAATATAGAAGGTTTTGTTATTGTTAATTTTTTTTGTGTGTACTGTGTATTTGAAGTGTTGTTTTCCGTTTCTTTCTTGGGTTCAGCCAACTGCTCAGCCAAAAGCTGCATCTTGCGGCTTTGGAAGACCCAACGAAGTGGAAGACCCGCGGATGGGACGTCTGACTGCAAAACGATCCGTGGCGTAGCCACCTCCCAAGATGGCAGACCAGGCCTTTGAATCATCGATGAGTCATCGATGAATGATAAATCACCAGACCCTGGGACCGCTACAAGTAGATGATTGCATGGCCGCTTTTCTGCTCCATGATTCTCTCCCTGCCTGATATTCGTGTGATTGGCGCATTCGGTCGCATATCGGTCCCCGCACCTCTTTCGGTTCTTCCGCCACCATGGCCTCAGGACCGGAAACGGCTGCCGGCTCTTCAGCTGAAGAAGCGACTTCGCGACCGATCCGGATCCGGACTGATCCATGGGGAGAGAAGTGCGCCCGGCATGTGCCCGGAATGCGCATGTGTTCTGTTTGCCAAAATCATGTCTGATTGAACATCTTCTCCTTCTCCTTCGTCCCAGGTTCAACTTCGGGAATGCTTGGTAGCCCCTTTGTCAGCCGACTGAGAAACTCTCTAACCCTCGTTGTGTCACACACGCAAAAGGAAAAAAAAGGAAACGTGGTTTTGAGGCGCCGGTTTTGAGACGCTCGAAAGCCTGAGGATCCACACGTGTCGATGATGTAGCTGGTGAGCGTCAGCCGCAAGACCTGAGGTTTCTGCTGCCGTCGACGTGTGAGACGTGTGAACCACAAACGTTTCTTTTACGCTTCAGGTGTAGTCTTTCATATGACAAGGATGTGAAATGACTCGCTTGAAGACCATTAAGGCAGCAGCAGCAGCGTTCACCACGAAGCATAAAAACAGATTACACCTGATCTGCACGCGGCATTGATGCAAATGAGAAGTTCAGAAAACAATTTTCGTGAGTCTGATGGTATTTTTGGACGAATCAAGTGGGTTCTCAAGTTTGAATTCAGTGCAATCTTCCAATTGTCCAATTTATCTCTCCTTTGTTTCTTATTTCCAAACATCTGGCGGTCTACTTGGAGTCTGGCAAACAGGCCATGAAGAGCGTCACGTGCAAAGGGTGCACGTTATTCCCTTGCCTGGGCAAACTCCGTTGGGGGTTCCGGGCCAGGTTGATGCCACCCAGGTTGAGGTTTTGAGGTTTACCCCCGAATTGACTGCCGGTTGACCAGCACAAGCATCCTATTCGTTCCTTTGCGCTCTTGGGCAATGACCATACAGAATTCTGGAACCTGAAGAACTCATGGATCAACAGCTGGATTGATCATTTTCTTCATGATTTGGATAGGTTTCCTTCGGCCAATTGATGATGTTGTCATATGATGTGCACGTTCTGAGCCCTTTCTGAGGTCCCACACAAATAAAAAAGCCAAACCTCAGGAGAAACGCAGAGAAGCGGACCGCTGTCGCGGGACGGCGGTGTGCTGTGCTGGCTTGAAACGGATGGTGTGCTGCGATGAAACATCCGGACACACCTCGAGAAGTGGACATACAGACTATATATACGTAGCTCTGGAAAAAAAGGATCACACTGCAATGTTGTTTTGAATTGTTTGAATTGCACAGAATCTGGAAAACCTCTTTGAATATCTTTATCCCTGAACATCCCAGAACCAACTCAGGACTGTCGGCATAGTCGAAACCAGTGGTGTAGAGGCCCAAGATGGGCGTCAAGATATCCAGGATCCGTACCTGGCGTGGTAACGATAGCCCTGGTGTTTCTCGCCCAACGACTGAAAGCACTGGTCTTTTCTCGTTGGAGATCACGGTTGACATTTGACATGTTTTTTGTGTGTGTCTCAAGGACGAGAACCGCATGGCACCTTGGCCAAACGCAGGCAGCAGCCGCATTTGTGTCCCAGTCGCCCAAGGCCGCTTAAAACCAGCCTGAGCCATCGGAGAGAGGTGACCCAATGCTTAAACGAACACAGGAAGGCAAGGTGTTTGGGCTTCAATCATTAAAGAACCCCAACTGTCCTTCTTTCTTCGTCCTTTTGTTCCAAGGTGAATCCAAAGGGATCAGGGGGTTCGAGGAAAGGACGACCACAAGGATTGCAAAGACCGCGAGGATCTCAGGATATCTCATTCAAATCAATCTCAAGCAAGATTCTCCAGCAAACCTTTTGGAGATTGATTCAATTTACCCATAAGACAAAAAAAACAGAACAAAACAACATCTCCAGCAAATCGTGTTGTTTTCTCTGATGTTCGGCAATCCAGTCCCTGCTTGGAATTCGGAAGGACAGCCATTTCGCATTTGACTTCGAGCGATATCGAGCAATCTGTTTTCCAAGGCCCCGAGGCAACCGATGAAAAAAACAATGCACTCCCGAAAACTAACATAGACCCTGACAATGGCCCCCTGGAAGATTGTTTTCCTCTACCAACCAGTGGTTTTCAAGTCCATGTTAGTCTTCCAGGGTGTACATTATATATATATATATAATTTTCCTTATGTGAATTGAAGTGTCCAAAAACAGGGTCTGATCCTGACAGTTGATGCATGTTGATGCTATCATGATGGTCATTCTATCGAGATCAGGTCACATGCAGGTTCACCTCACCTCACAGGTTCGCCTAAAACAACTCACCTCACCACTCTGAAAGTGTCCGACAGCCTCGTGACTGAAAGATACTGAAAGTGCTTTCTTTTTGCCGATTTTCTACATCTCAGAGTTGTTCAGTCTAAAAGAAACCAAACTGAACGTGCTGGATTCTTTGTCCGCCGAACACAAGTCAATCTCACCTATCTTCCACTCAAGAAAGACCAGCCAGGCCTGCCAGGGCTCACCTCTCAGCTCTCTCTTCGGCTGTCAGGTACCCCCCAAAAATTGGAACATCCTCTTCATATTGGGGCTGAAATATCAGGAGTCTGTACAGTGTAGACCTGAGATCCCCCACGACAGGCCCACAATGACGGCCACCATTCCGATGCTGCCTCGGTGCGACCCGACCGGTTGCTGCGACCTGGTCGCGACCGGAGGGTGGCTGCGACCCGTTCCGAGGTCTGGAATTCGTCCAACACGTCGGAAGAGTCAACAGGACATGGTGAGAATGTGTTCCGACCATGTCCAAATCACCCAAATCCTTGATTGGTAAAGATCTGGGATCCTTTTCTATCCTTTTCTCCTGCTTTTCGACTTACTTTGGAATCACCGTCCTTGGTGAAGATGTTGAACAGTCCGGTCCCAAAAAGTCTCCCGAGATCTGAGCGCCAAAGGACTGGGACTTCCCGCCCACCTTCACCAGGTCGAAAGGGCAATCGCCTGGTCGCGAGAACGCGGAAGTCACTGCGGAAGTCAAGCCACTGAAGTAGTCGCATCTGATTCAACCAAAACCTGTATAGGGGGTGAAAAAGAACCGAGGGAGGGAACCAAGTCTGGTTTCCTTCTGGTTTCCTGAACCAACTACTCTCCCTCTGCAGGTTGTCCTCAACCACTGATGATCACTGGGTCTTATCTTCCAGTTCCCCAAGTTGGGTGTCTTAGCTGCAGCTCGGCACAACAAGAGCCATCACAAGCGCACAAAAGCTCGGCGCCAGCGGGTGGGGCTCCACGAAAGCGAACGAAACCCGAGGCGATCAAAGTATCCCAACGACGAGTACTGGAAAGGACCTTGCAAAAAGTGTCCGTTCGGGACCTTGCGGTTCATCATAAGGTTTTTTTTGCTACTTTACCGATTTTCACCCTTACTTTACCGACTTTGCTGGGCGTTGTGTCTGTCGCATGACATCCTGTCAGTCATCATCCGCTATCCTGTCGCCTTAAAGCAAAGGGGGGGGCACTGCGTCGCAACAATCATATTAGTGGCAATATTAATGGGTTTGCCAAGGACCCCCAAGGACCCTGCTTTGTGGTCCTTGCTTGGGCCTTGGGCGGTTTTTGGCCGCCAGGACTCGTTTGCAAAGTCCTAGGCCCAACCCAATGCCAATCATTGACACAAGGGTATTAAGGTAGGACTGGACAGATCAGTCAGTGAAAGTTAATGTGATTTGTGTGCACACTTGGTTCACACTTGCGATGTGGAATGGCTTCAAAATGCCAAGCCGTCCTGACAGCCATTTTGATTGATTGCCCTTTACTGATTGCGTTGCCATGGCTTCTGGGGCGTCAGTGCCTCCTGCTGCCAAGAAGTTGAAGTTTGACAAGTACCAGTGTGGCATTCTCCCTGGAGGATGCCTTGTGGCCTCCCTCAGAGCAATTCAGGGGAGAGAAGGCGACAGATAGCCTGGAATAGCAAAAATGCGATTCCTGCACTGGCAGAGTGCTTGTGACAGCCTGCAGCCTGGGCAAAAAGATTACCTGGGCCAGGCAGACAATGACAATGCTAGTAAATCAGAGTGGATGCGCCGATTTTTCAACACACAAAAAGCTATAGACAGACGCTTTAAGAAATTTAACGAGACAGCAAAAACGGCCTCAGCGAGGCTCTGCTGCATTTTGAACCACTGTTTTGGCAACATTTTTGACATTGATTGATATGACACTGGACACGTTCAGGTCTCAAGCCTCGTGTTTTCAGTCAGTGTCAAGTTGCAGCTGCTTTCAGGGTCTCGAACCTCGTCGTGTTTTCAGTCAGTGGTTGAGCTGCAGCTGCTTTCAGGGTCTCGAGTCTCGAGCCTCGTGTTTTCAGTCAGGGTCGAGCTGCAGCTGCTTTCGGGGGTCTCGAGCCTCGCGTCTTCTGCAGCTGCTTTCAAAGGTCTCGAGCCGCAGTCAGTGTCGAGCAAGGTCTCGTCAGGGTCGTGCCTTGAACTTGCAATGGGCTGGCGTTGGGTGTGGAACAGGTCCAACAGCAGCTCCGCTGGCGGAAGCGGAAGCGGGCGAAGGCTGCCCCGCCTCCGAAACCAGCTGCGCCCACGCCAAAGGCTAAGGGCAAAGCGAAGGCTAAGGCTAAGGCCATTAATGTTCCTGCTGGGGTGACACTGGGCTGCGGAAGACGCAGACAGTCATTAGTGGGTTGCCGGCAATGCCGCACCAGGGCTGGCATGACTTTTGATCCTGTGTCTCAAACGTGGAACTAGCGGAATTACATACGAGCGGTTTTTGCTTCCGTGAGAAAAAGAACCGTAAGCTTTCCCAGCGCATCCTCCCTTGTTGACAATTGATAGAGCGGTGATTCATGTGTGGTATGTGCTGACTTTGAACTGTCCTTGTTGCTATGCAAGTTTGGGTTCAAATAACTGTTATAATGAACATATCATCTGGATCCGAATGCGCCACTCCCTCCGAGTGTGGGAATGACGGCGATGACAGCCTAGATGGCCTTGCTGCAGAACAAATTGAAATTCTCTATGTGGACTCCGATTAAGAGGCTACTGTATCAGTGCCATCCATCATTGACGACGAGGACATCTATTTCAATGAGGGCTCGGAATCAGACATCATCGTGGACGACTTGGACGACAAAAAACCTGGCGCGTGCAGGGATGACTTTATCGAGATATTCAGCCGCCCCAGGTTGATTCCCAGAATCTCAGCGCTGCATCTTGGCATGGTAGCTTCCATGTCTGTCGACATACTGACTGGTTTTGATTTGCTTTTGCCAGAGAAGAGGCAAGAAATCATGACCTATCTGTGGGCAAGACGACCCCGCAGCGCCATGTTGTCACCCCCATGCACTATGTTCTCCCAGTTGATGGGCGAGAATGGATCCTGCGGTTGTCAAGCAAGGTGGCAAGAGGCCACATGGTTTTGCTGAAATTTGCCCTGGATGTGGCTCCGTTCATGATAGACACCGGCGGTTATTTTATACTGGAGCATCCCACTGGCGCTTCAAGCTGGAGGCTTCCAGATGTCCAAGCTCTGATTGCCATGCCAAGTGCGTATCTAGTTACATTTCACCAATGCAGATTCAATCTCAGGGGGCGCCCATTAGTGGTTTGCCAATACGGAAAAGCACAAGGCCCCAAGGCTTTTGACAAATTCTTCCATTGTTGCTTCTGCCTTTGACCATGTTTATTGTCAATGCTGTGGCCCCCACAAGACCATTCAAGGCTCAGAGGGGCCATATAAACTTTCAAAATATTGTGAACAGTATCCGGCCGAACTGTGTGATGCCTTGCTTATTGCCCTCAACCAGCAATTGGATCAGCGACAGGAAAGAATGGTGTGAAGTGCTGACTGTCTGGCGTGACTGGTTGTCGGAGATCAATTTGCCGCATTGTGGTAGTCAAAATTTTAACTACCACGATGCAGCAGATCCTGCGTTTTCATGCGGATTTGCAAAGTTGGCCAACTTCGCCACATTGTGGTAGTCAAATTTTTAACTACCACGATGCAGCAGATCTGGTCCACCAACGTTCGCAAACCATCAATTTTGCAGCAAAGTTGGCCAACTTCGCCGCACAATTTTCTACAGTAGTAAGGTTGGCACGGGTCAACCTTAACTTTTTGGGATCCGAAAATGTCCCAAAATGCGCTGTTTCAATTTGTACCAGGCCCGATTTGGAGCAAAGTTGGCCAACTTCGCCGCAAAGTTTTCTACAGTAGTAAGGTTGGCACGGGTCAACCTTAACTTTTTGGGATCCGAAAATGTCCAAAAATGCGCTGTTTCAATTTGTACCAGGCCCGATTTCTTCGCCGCAAAATTTTCTACAGTAGTAAGGTTGGCACGGGTCAACCTTAACTTTTTGGGATCCGAAAATGTCCGAAAATGCGCTGTTTCAATTTGTACCAGGCCCGATTTGCAGCAAAGTTGGCCAACTTCGCCGCAAAATTTTCTACAGTAGTAAGGTGGGCACGGGTCAACCTTAACTTTTTGGGGCCCGAAAATGTCTGAAAGGAAGCTTTTGTTGCAGGGATTTGGCTTCAACTGCCTGCCCCCGATCTGCAGG
>CAXAMN010023806.1:1055194-1069151 GCA_963970005.1 Durusdinium trenchii
CAAGTGCCTTACTGGTAGTAACAAGAAGCTAGTAATTACAATTCTAATTAAATTCTTATTGCTATAGCCTGAGTATTCGTTCCTGCGACCATTTGGTCTCCGGTCCTGTTTCGTTGGTGATTTGAAGAGAGATACGATTACCACAGCATCTTTGGACTCGGGATCTGAACTGAACCACTTTCTTCTTTTTTTTCAACCTTAAGTATTATACTATAGGACATGAAAGGACATTATAGGACTAGGTCACTCTGCCATGGACTTCGCACGGCCTCCCGCCCCATCCTCGTTTTCATCTTGACCCTCCCGCTCCTTGGGAATAAACACCGTGTCGGTGAGCTCTTGGATCAGGATACCGTTGAGGCTCTCCTCTCCGTGTCGTGAGGGCTTTGGATCGGAGCACCGGTGATACCCGGTCATGCCTTGGAGATCGCAGAGTGAAGCGAATTCGGTTCTGAGCGAATTCGTGTGTGTTCCTCCAATCTGAGCGGCGAAAAAGACCCATGACCGCCTTCAAATAACCTGTATGGGGCCTAAGAACTTCACATCATGAGTCATGAGCTTCTGATCATCCTCTTACTTGATGAATCTCATGTGAGAATTCAGAGTTCTTCGTGTCCAAGTAGTCTATTCAAGACCACCCCCAAGAAAAGCCTCCTGATATCGACAAGCTTAAGAGGCATGATCCACATCAGTCAACTCCTCTTCGACCTACCCGGGCCCATGGGGTAATTCGGCGTGACCAAATGTGACAAGTACATTTAAAAACACCATACACACAAGATCTCCATACACACCGAAGTGGGTTCTTGTCCATCTTCTCCTGTAGGTTCGCTTATGTTTTCTTATGTCCCAAGTACGAAAACCACCCCGGTCCAGCCCCGGTTCGCACACCGGTCCTTCTGAGCTGCATACTCCTGATAAGGCATTAAGATCACCAGGTCAAAGCCTTGGAAAGACCAAGAGTTGCCGTTGGCTCAGGGGCCTTCAGACTGCATTTTTTGGATTTCATAGGTTGTTGTTTTCCTATCTCGAAAAGAAACACATGAAGGTTGCGATTCTCCCCCCATGGAGTATACTGAGTATACCTTGAATGGAAAACAACAAGTCAGGTCCCTTCAAGTGGTGGAACTGCTGATGCATTGAGCTTTCCAAACGATTTCTGTGTAAGAGAGCCATGTAGGACAACTTATGCTCACTCCTTCATTCTGCCCCTCAGCACGCACCAGTTCCAGCCGAGCACGAACCAGCAGAGCTGCCGAATCAGGGCCCGACGTACTGGCTTCTTGTCCTGGCTTCGCACGGATTCCGTCAAGTTGTTTTAGGTGATGACTACAGTGATGGAAGACATCCTGAACACTGCAAGCTGTGCTCTATATGATACCTGTTCACACGTCATGCAAGGCTTTTTCCTCCAACAGCATAGGCCAGGCAACGATGTACAACACATCGGCACCAAATATGAGCACAATCCTTCGTAAACACCTGCAGGATGTGAACGATGACTTGCCAAATGTATTCCACTGGCGGATGCTGGCGGGTAGTCCGGGCAGTGTGTGTGTCTTTCTGTTTTGAGTGAACTGGTAGATGGCGATGTTCGTCATTCCAAAAAAAGGGACCTGGTTCTGGTAGAAGTATGGTTCTTAGCCAGTTCCTACCGAAGCATCAAACACACCACTGACCAAGCCTGATGCTTGTTCAGTGTGACAAGAAGATTTCCTCGACCTTTTCCAATAATCTCTTGAAATTCAAGCATTCTCCTCAAAAAGAATCAGAAGGAAACAAAACATATCTAAAGGTCTCGGTCTCGAAAAGAAAAAAGAAAACAGGGAAGACGACAGAAGAAAAACCACGTCACGAGACGCGTAAAGTTCTGGATCTTCGCAGCAGTTCTCACGAGCTCTGCCGCAGCCGTCCTGGGCCGTGACCTGTGGCGGCATGGTGGCGTACACCTGCGAAGACGAGCGACGGTAGTCGTACACCTCTCAATGCACAAGACGTGTGATAAACACCGCAAAAGGAAAGGAAGGAAAAGAGAGGAACACAAGTAACACAAGAGAAAAGACAAAAACATGAAGGATACACAAGATCTAAAGGAAACGATATATATATATAGGTCTTATAAGGTCCAAAAAAGATAACAAATAAGCAATAGAGGAAGAACGAACAGAAAGAGAGTAGGAGGGCTCATTTAAAGGTCGGGCTCCTTGGAGACCAAACATGACCAAACGGACAAGCATCGGGAGATGGTTCAAAGTCTCGTTCCTCTCCTTCCAACACAACAGAAGCTCCTTGCACAAAAACCTGATGCCCAGTACATCTTTCCCTTTCTGGGGACAAATCTAACCATAGAAGAGTGGAACATCCTCCTCATGTTTTCGGAGTGCCGTGATTGGTTCACCCGAAGAAAGCCGCCGCTTGCGGCGAGGCGTCACCTCATTTGACACGTCTCTAATTCGTCTCGCCTTGTAGGAGGAGTGCAGCCGAGCTGGTCTCGCCACACCTGCGAGACAGCTGGTCTCGCGCCGGCGGCACTGCCAGCCGCTGGCAGCGACTCGTTGGTCTGTTCGTTTTGAGGTCCGAAGTTGGTTTTAGCCGGCTTCCTAGGTCAGTGTCAACAAAAATAACGGTTGGGATGTTGGTGCCGTCTTGAGCGGAGAACACAGAGGATCCTTGGGCCCTGGAGCCACAGAAGCCATTAAAAGAAGCATCATGAGACCCTGTGGGCCTCCAAAACCATCACAAACAGCTTCACCAAACAAAATCAAACTCAAAACAAAATCAAACCCATTAGACTTAGACCACCATGACCGCCCAAAAAACCCCACAAAATCACTTTACAACTTCACCACTTCAGACCGGATGGAGGATGGTGCTCGGGCGGGACGGAGTCCCAGAGACTGGAGTCCGCGGAGACCGAGACGACTGGAGCCGCCGCGCGTAGAAAGCCGACAACAAAGGGAACCCAACGAAACACTAACAAGGAATCATACTGCCCAAAGGCGACCCTGGACCCGAACCAATTGCTGCATGTTTGAGGTCCAAAAACCTTGGCTGTGAGGGTCAAAACCCTAGCTATGAGGGTCCAATGAGCCATGAGACATCAACAATACTGCTCTTGAAAGTGTTGAAAGACTCTGGCCCTGGCTGTCACGAACTGTTGCCCCGCTTTCTCTGCAACAACTGCCACGAACGATGTCGGATCAGAACCATCGTGTCTTGAGGTGGTCCGCTGCCTGTCTTTTGTCATAATGACACCATGCTGCTAAATGAAACATCTCTGGCAAACCCTTTCCTTTGAACTCCTCCTTCTACAGCATCGTCTCCTTATGCAACAATCACTTAAGGCTTAAGGCCCACAGCAACAAAAGGAGTTGTTTTATAACTGAAAATCGACCAGGCCACTCAGGCGTTCTTTACAAACAAGCTTGCGCTGTCGCCCTTGGCCCCAGTGGGACCTTCTGAGGTCTGCAACAGCCCCTCGACAAGGCCCCCAATGTGATACCTGGGCCGTGGTCGAGGAATCGTGCGACATGTGCATTTCAAGTGGCCCATTTCAAGATCGAACTTGATAGAACTGCTCTGTTTTGAACAGCGGCTGTACTTGATGCAAATGGGACATGTACGAATGGCAGGGGATACAAAAATACCCTCCATAGCTACATGCTTCTACACTTCATGGTATCCGCCCAAAAGACCGCGTCATGCAGGACTTTCTTCCTCTCTTTTGAAGCTTGCTGCAAGTGAAGCACAGCAGCCAACAGAAAAGCGGATGCACACCACTGACGCAGCTGTTCATTACTTGGAGGTGTCTGGTTCATGAGAAGACACCCTCAGCTCCACAGCAATGGCAGCGCATATGAACTCATGGCTTGGTACGACCTGGTAGGTTGGCTGCGTTTGACACATCCCCATTTGCCCATCTGTCCTTCCCATCCCCAGGTAGGCTCAGGCGCCTCTCGGTGGGTAGGAAGCCTCAGGAGGGTGAGAGAGGCGCCCACTCGAACCGCATCTAGATGCTCCATGCGTCATGTGTAGGTGAACTAACGCTGGTCAAGCGCAAACATACCTAGAGTCGTGAAGTCGTGTGGAGAAGACGGCAGAACTTGAGACCTAATGTTAAACACACGAACGTGATCGATCCATAGTGCCACATCTTGAAGCTGTGGAGATTCACAGCATCTGGTGCAGGTTTTGTCAACAGCAATCTGGCCATCCGTCTGCCCTGTGAGATCAATGCTTCTGCACCAGATCAGCGTTCGTCAACAAAACAAATGACCTCCGACAATGGGGGAATCAGGATGATCTGGATCACGACCACATGCTGAGATGAAACAACGCGGGGCTGGCGAGTTCGAAGCTGGATCTACTGAACCAACTTCCGTTCGAACAACTTAGTGACGTAGTAACCGTTCAGAATAGAAACGCCCCTTTTAGCGGAAGAAACATGACCAAGCTACTGAACCCTGGAAGCGAATATAATCCTGTTGGGCCCAAAAAAAGAACATACTTGGAAGAGAACGTGTCATCAAATGAACATGAATCAAAACCAGAAGCCCTGGTCCGCCATGTATATAGCTTGACCTTACAGGGAGGTCAACCATCGGGATCCCTGGTTTTGAATGGTTTTTCATCGCCCAGGGGCTGCAGTCCGCTGTGCGCAAGCGTAGGTCCTGGGATGTCTCACCAGATTTCACCAGGTGTCCGTCTCCGGACGTGAGAATTCCTCAAGGCAAATCTAACAAATCTTCATATAGAATTCCTCAAGACTCATAATATCCTTCTCATTCCTTCTCACTCTAGGACCCTCCATGAGCAGTCCCCTATGACAAGCCTGCACTGGCACGTGCAGAAGGACGTAGCCTGGCGGCGCATCACAGGGGAGCTGCGATCGTGTGTGGCCACGAAGGCTTCGGCGTGGAGCTGCACGAAAGAAAGGAGGAGAGGGTCGGTCGATTGGACGTGGGACATCACTATATATAGATTAATAATATGTAAATACATGTAGATTAATAACCCCGAAAGTTAATCAATCAAGACTCTACAAGACAAAATCAACACAAAAAGATACAAAAAAGGAAGTTCTACAGAGTTTAAAACGAATGGCTCTATCGACCCGAAAACCCCTCTTTCGGATTAACATGAACCACACATTGCAAGTGTTTCTATGTGTTTCTATGACTTGGCAAACATCAGCTCCAGAAGCCGCAATGCACGGTGGAGGAAAAGAATGCCAGCAACACTGGCGCAGCAACAGACTTCATCCTGCAAGGTGCAAATCACCTCCGTGATGTTCCTGCCACGAGTGAGCCAAGTGATAGATGCTCATAACCGGGATGGAATGCCACTTTCCAGTCTGTATATAGGACAAGTTTCTGCGCCGCAAGGCAAAAAGCACTTGGAAAAACCTCTTCTCAACTGCCTAGTCTTTGGACGAAAGGAGTGGTCACCCTTGGCATCTGGACACCTGAAAAACTGATTTTGTAACATTTTATATGTGCAGGCTGAATAAAGGAAGACTTCAGCTGGGTCCCAGTCTTTTGTTTCTTGTTTTTAAAGGTCTCTTCTCTTGGTTCCTATTTGAGAAAAAAGACGCCCCTCTCCGCACTCTCTTGAACCTGAAGGGAATGTCTCTCAGCGCATTCAGGCAGAAGAATTCCTCCGGCCTCGCGAGGATCGCTGTCCAAGGGAACTTGCGTGCCAGACTTTCAAACGTTCATAATGTTCATATATGTACTTTGGGGGGGCGCCAACGCACGGCGCGAAGGGCAGGAAAGCAACTTGGCCAGTATGTTTGATCAAGCCACTTCACCCATCGGCTCCCAAATTGACATACAGGGGCCCCTGGAATCATGGGCCGGATGGCACATCCCCGAATTCTCAATGAAATCCGAAGACCAAACGGTCTTCACTCCGACTCCAGGGAGTAAAAGATCCTAGATCCATTTTCATTCTTACCCGTGCTCAACATTGTATGCTTGACTTTAACCCGAAAACCTTTCGCTTGGTTCACCTTTTTCAACCTCGTCACATTCCCTCTCCCCTTCTTGGCCAGCCGGACGTGTCAGTAAAGGGATTCCTCAGAAATGAAAGTGCTGGTTGATGCGTTGCCCTTCCCTGGGATGACATCTTAAGGTTAATTTCAATGATTCTGGGACAATGTGAGCCGTTCTCACTCTTGGCACAAAGGGCCATGCGAACGTGTCGGGCTGCTGCTGAATCATGCGAGAGGCCTCCTTCGGCTGAGAGTGAGGCGTACGCTTGCGGACGAGAAGAAAGGCCTGGCTGAGAAGAAGGCCTGGTGTCGAGAGTTCATAGAAGTGAAGATAATGCCTTCTCCTAACATGCTGGAACCCGGTAGGAATGGAAACCAACACCTGTAGCGAACATCCTCATCTTTGCAAACTTGCTCATCTATGGCCGGAAAAAAACCCAGGATATGACTAAGTGATTGAAGAACAGGAGCCTGGAGCCACGCGTTTTGGGGTTTGAGCTCTGGGGAATCATTCTCTGGTATGCTCGCTGCTCGGTTTTGGGATGTCACCAGGGCCACTTGGTGAATTCTGCACCTGGTGAATCGTTCAACTCATGCATCAACTGGCCAAATATTCTTTAAATGCACCTGGCACACCCTGGCACCCACCACCCTGGCCCCTAGTCATCGTTCTTTCGTCCCGTACCTTCTGTGGTTGAAAGATGTTCCTCGCACGGGGTGCGGTCCGACATCTTCCGAAGCAAGTGGGTGGGGGAACTGGCGAGGCGGTTTGGAACGGATGGGACTGTCCGTTGCTTGTCGCTTTTTTGCACGACTCTTTTTGGAGAAGATCTGCCTCTCTAAAAGGAAGAACAACACAAGAACTGAAGGGAGCACGATGGGACCACGGTTCCAATTGGCACTGAATTTGGTGCAGGTTGGAATACGGGTGCTCTGGCGAGATGTTCATCAAATGCATCTGCGAGAAAATGTTGAACCGAACCGAGGCAAAACACAGTTCCCAAGAAGCTTCGGCGCGCGCTGAAGAGAATCGCTGGGAAGCGCGGCCCTGCTTGCTGGTGTCTCGCCCTGAATAGAGAATCGTGGAAAAAGAACTGCTAGACAGTCGCTGGTCCCATTGGGACATCCTCAGAGATCTAGAACATCTTTGATCTTTTCACACTGAGAACAGCTCCGAGATTCGTCACTGCCCCTGGTTCTCACCGAGCGACGTGGAGCGTGGCTGAATGCTGACCAGCATGTTGTCAGCCTGAGGTGGCCACGAGGCCGCCCAAAAGGTCCACGAAACGGGATTCACTCGATTCACATCAACTCCTATAAACTGGGAAGTCATGAGCTCTTTGGAGATTCTTGCACCATGGATTCGTTGGCCTCTTAGAAACAGGCCCCCTCTCATGTATCCAGGTGGCGTTTCATGTGCCCAAAACTCCCAGTGACCAATTCCATATAGTTTGGGACCTGGATGAACTCAGTACTATTGAATACTATTGACATCATAAGCCGACATGAATTGCTTCGAAATCTGGAATTCTCACCGCCTCTGGAAGAGTCCCGGGCGATTTCGGACTCTTCTCACCACTCCGTCAGGAGCAAATCACTCAGCAAAGTCACCGGGCCCTTCCGAACACTTGTAGACAAGAGGTTGACCCGGTACCGTCTGCACGGCCCGAGAGCGGTGGCAACCCCGGTTTGGATGAGTTCTACAATCTGTTTGCTTTTTCTTCTATTCTCAGATTTCTTAGCCCCCCCCCCCAACAAATTCTCGGACAGCTGCAAACCTACGTGCTTTCCATCACCCGACACGAACGCAGCACCCGACACTCGACGTCCGTCCGTCCCGGCACTCGTCGCGACCGGTCGCCCCCCCACGCTGGCGCTGGTGAAGCTCGGCCCCAGGACGTCCTGGTTCCGCACGGGACGACGGAACCGTGGCGCGGCAGGCGACGGGGGAAGTCACCAGACCACAGGAGATGTTTGTCACATGACATGTCAAGGAGATGTGGTGTTCATCAATCGAAGCAAGCAGTTTGAAGACTACTGAACTAGCTAGGAGATTCTTTGGAATAATATATATCCATACTGTCGGTCGATATGTTGCCATGACGGTGGCATACGGTCGGTCCCAGTGCCACGCCGAGGTCGACCGAACGGTGTCACTAGAACGGTGGAACGGTGCAGTCAGCTGGGTCAAGGACATTCGAAGGACAAGAATCAACACCCAAAATCACCCAAATGTTTGTGCATGATGTTTGGCAAGAATCAGTTAATCCTTGGCTTCATGAGAATCCCGAATCAACCCCGGAAGAGAAATCTGTTGACGTAGACAGCCAGGACCGCCAGACACCGCAAGGGGCAAGCCCCTTCGTGACAACAACGGCGTTGTCACGAAAGGGCCGGTCCTTCACCCGGATCTCCAAGTCATAGGAGGCCTGAGAGCGACCCGACCGGGTGGGTAAGTGGTCCTTTCGGTGGCTAAGGCTGAGAAGAAGGAGTGGGTGAGTGGGTCTTTTCACCTCTCCGTAGGCTCCTGGTAGGCATCTTCTAGCAGCTAGCCAAATGTTAGGATGGGGCGCATAGTTAAAATGAACCAGATGCCCTAAAAGCTCAGAAGCGGGCAAATTTGCTACGCATTTGCCCACAAGTGGCCCCTTGTAGAGAGAAGAGCCGAAAGCAAACCGAAGCTGTGCAATTGAACATGGCGATTCTGCCAACACGGCTCTCGGCGATGACTTGGGATACGCGGCGGTACAGGCTGCCAGAGAAGTCATGCACAGGAGTCAGGTGATCTTTTACTATTTTTTCAAGTAGGAATGGCCTCCAGCCTGATAGCGATGGCCTCCTTGGTATGTCAGGGTTCTGGTTTTAGGCCCTGAAATATCCCTGGTTCCAGCAATTCTCGCACCGCTTCACAGTTCCCATACAGTTACAAGGTCAAGCTGTATACAGCATGTTCCCCGAATGTGTGTTCGAGCTTCTTTGTCAGCTCCTGCCTCCAGCAATTTTGCACTACTATAGGCTATAGGTATCCCCTCTCAGCTGCAAGGCAAATAGGTGGTTGGCTCTGGTGCATTGCATCACAAATGGTTTTTGGTCCAACCATTTTTTGGTTCGCAGGCTGCTCAAGGAGCACGCATTGTAGCTTCAAATCCTTTAAAGCTCTCAGTCCACAATTAATATACCAGGTCCATCTTGTCTGGGTGTCCTGGACTACCCTGCACGACTTGGAGATGTCCAGACAGGACACCCAGACAGGATATGGAACACTATGTAGCTGATTTTGGAACCTTCGTTCTGGAATTCACGACAGAACATGGGCACCTGCTGGGGCATGCTGGGGCATCTCTTCAGCCCCAGTTACCCGAAAGAAAGGCTTGGAACTCAAGCTGCGGCTTGCTTGAGGTGCTTTACATCACCCTCGTGTTTGGGACCTCGATTCCCCCCCCAAAAAAATAACCGAACACCTCCGAAGAAACCACCTGGACTCCTAAAAAAACAACCAAAAAAAGAAACGCCCCGAACAGTTGAAAACCGAACAGTTGAAAAAAAAGATAACAACAAAAGAAAGAAGAACACGACGACATTGAAACAAAACAAAACACCTGAGGCATCCGAAGTGGGTCGACATCCGAGTCCATCCACGACAACCGCTTCGTTGAGCCCCGGACGGCCAGGCGCGGTGGGTTCAGCGAAATGGCCACCAAGCTCCGTTGGAAGGCCCCAGCCTGGTGGGTCGCTGGGACGGTGGGACAGCAACGGTGGGACGGCATACAGCAACTCTGAAGCAGGGATATCATGCTGTATGCTGGATATCATGCAGGATGTGCTTGAATCAAAGCTGTGTATCCTTTGATACCACATATCCTTTTGATTATTGTTTCATGGATTCACGGGATATCTGGTACACGACCGAATCTGACAATATAGGGGCGGGCTCCTTGAATCATGGTGCTAGCTGCTATCTTTCACACATGTTTCCGACCCGGGTCACTTCTCACTCCCACCAGTATTGTTGTCTTAAGATTTGTTCAGAAACATCAATCATCTAAGGCCATGAAAACAGTGACGCTGGATTTGTTGCGGAAAACATTTGAAGCACCAACAATCTGTCGAACTCTGGTAGCAATAACAACCCTGCTTTTGGGGAGATGACCAAGGTGCCCCCCGGTGGAAGACTAGGTTCTCTTCGCCCATTGCCCCACCCACGCGCCAGGACAGGGATGCCACCAATGGCTCCAGTGGTCGTGTCTATGGTCAGACCAGCTGAGCGGGAGTTGAGGAGTCGAGTCGTGAAGATGGAGATCTTTGGGCCACAAAGACCATGCTTAGACCAAAGAAAAGGATAAGAATGACAAGAGCAATGGATTTTTTGATGGCTGCCAGACAGAACATATTATATTAATATACACAACAGAGTCTCTGTGTCCTCGATGTGAGGATCATGGCCATTTAGAGATCTGGCGATGCATCTGGTTGGGTGCATGGCTCCTGGAAGTTGGTGGAAAGTCGTCCACCAGCATAAACTTCAAGCCCCCCCACTATGCTCGCGTATCACCCCGCCCTCTCCTCCCTGCATGCTTGCTGGTTCAATAATTAGTTCTGTTAACCAACACAAAGCTCCCTTGCTCACTTCCTCTTTTGTGATTTGTTTCGAACAAAACCTCCTTCCTGGTCCTTCCTCATCTTCTCCAATCGGTCTATGTGTGTTTACTTTCTAAAATCCAGAAGCACAGAACCACATGCCCATATCCCCATCAAGATGGCGACCTCAATGGCGGCCTCCCAACCCAAATCGACCCGCTGCTTTTGGAGAAATGCAGTTTCCGCGTCTGGCCTCTTTTCTATTGGAGAAACAAGGAGGCTACTAGGGGCTCCTGGCCTTGCTACTAGGAGCAAGGACGCTACTAGGGGCTCCTGGCATCGCTACTAGTAGCTTCTTGCTACTATATTGGAGAAACAAGGAGACCAGAAGACAACAGCTTACACCCTAACAGGCGTGTTTTCTTTGCTTCCAGTGGGGGCGGACTCGCATCTATCAATCAGTCATCCACAACGACAAATCCGATTTCTTGACATCTGAACAACACCTCTGAACCTTTTTCAGGTTGGAGGGCATCACTACTAGGTTGGAGGCCGTCTGACCTTCGACCAAGTCATGTCCCGCACTGCACCGACCCAGGTCCCACCTGGGAGAGCAGGCCGCGCACGGAAGTCTACCTCTTGTGGCAAACGTCTTTTCTTCGAAGCATTTCATCTTGTTGTTTCCCAGAAATTCCAAATTTACTTTCATTATCTGACTCTGAGATCGAGGCTATGCCTTAATATTTGACTGGCTATGCCAAATTCCCTGACTATATTCATCTAATTAATTCCAAGGTTATGCCTTGTATCTGACTCTAAGAATTCAACACCTTTGACATCCTTTGACTCTTCGAGCAACGCTGCTATCTCAGCGAGATTTCTCCAGCCGTAGGGGGGGGTCGACAAGTTAAAGTTGGAACATCTTCTCGGTAAACATCGTCTTGTGAGGAGGGGTAGATAATGTAGATACCATTATATCATAATATTATATCTAACATCTTCGAGCCATTGCCTATCCATGATACAAAACCTCCCACAAGCCGCACCTGGTCGTAGTAGTTCTTGGGGAACGTCTCACTAAATTCCGCCACCTGGCTAGGGTCAAAACAAGGCCATTTTTCCTCCGCATGCGTCTGCTCATGACTGACCGGAAGAACAACAAGAAAACACCGTAAGAAACACACCGAAGGAATCGAAGGAAAGAATCTGAATCACGAAAAACTCAAAACCCTCAGCTTGCGACGATCGGTGTAAACTCCAGCTGTAAAGTGAGGTCCTTCGGTGGAGCAATTCACTCGATCTCATACCCCATCCTAAAGAGGCACAAAAAAACGGGCCTGATAGTGCCTTTTTTCTTTAGCTTCTGGAGGCTAGTCTGGGGCAGGATGATTGGAAGTTGTTGACACTTGTCGATTCCATTCCTCTTCTTGGCTTTAGAATTTTGCTTCTCTCAGTTTTGCCTGCTTCTTGCTTTCGCATCTTGAGAAATCCGCATACCAGGAGTGACAGGTGGGGCTCGTCCCATCCAGTCAGTGGATGTGACAACAAAAACCCCCTAGCCGCCCTAGCCTCGATCGCACCCATTTGGAACTGCTGGTATATACAGCCCTGGATCACGTGGGTGGAGCTCACCGAGTCACAAGGCCACGGAGGTGGGGCCCGGACAACAGAGGTCACGGTGGTGTTGAACTGCTTGTAGATGAAGCTTGGAGGCTGACGTGCCTGGTGAGTTCCAATCGAAAAAAAATGGATCCAACAAGTCTCCTTGTTGGGTCCTTTGGTTCATCATCTCCTCTTTCCTTTCGTTGTTAAATCCTTCAGGTCCTTCCAGTCTTTCTCTCTTTCTAAAACCATCTAGACTAAATGCAAGGACCGTAAACCACAATATTCGACCAACCCACCGGTTTCACTTCGGGTGAACTGCAACTCGCCGCTTCTCCGTCCATCGTTCACATTGTTGAAGCAAACCGCCCGAGACCGAAGAGCCTGAATGTTCACCACCAAGGGCGAGCCGTTCGGGTACAGCACGGTCGAGCCACTGGGCGACCGTCGAGAGTTCTTGTTGTCGTGTGGACTCGATTCGAGCGAAGGACGGGACCTGCTGAACTGGATGGTGGAGACAAACATGGGCAACACGGTGATTGGAACAACCACGGACCCTTAGTGCACATGGTAGTGACCTGAACATCTGCTATTTTGCAAGATCATTCCCTGTATCTGTATGATATACTGCTCGTGATCTGCTGGATCTTCTTTTAGAATAGGGGATCTTTTTGGTATTTATGTGCTCCCATCTCACACTATGGTGCCACGGGATTCCATGAATTGGAAATTCACACGTCCAATTTGACCACTGGAATCTGCGAAGAACAAAAATTGCCGCAGTGAAACAATCACTGACCGGGTGCCAGGATGGGCATCTGTGGGCATCCATTGTTTTCTCGACTCTAAACTCTGCGCTCAAAGTGAGTGGACAGCGCACTCAACAGAACAGCCTACTGGAGTACTTCCAAGGGCCGACTGCAAACTGCCCCCAGCAGCTTTGGCGGATTCCTGTCTTCGGTTTGATACAGGGTTTTATCGCACAGCACGTTCTTGCCAATTCTGCATGGTATTGATCTGCACAACGGGGAAATCTGTCGAAACATATGCATACGGGGAAATCTATTGGTAGATAGGCAGCGAAATACCACAACCGACAAACCTGTAGATGAATTCACCAAAGTACAGTACGTCTGAGAATCAAACACAAGGGCCCTCCACGAACTGCTCACAAATGAGTCCTGATTGGGTGTGAAACCGACCATATGTCATCGAAAATAGCGGAGTGGCAAACTGACTGGTGCCCAGTCATGTTCGGCTCTCCAAATGAGGGGCCAAGATGGGCCAAGGGCCCGTGACGCCCCATGGGTGTCACACCTGTCTATAGCTTGAGTTTCCCGACTCATGGGCACACCACACCTGGAAAAACACTCAGTGCTACTCTTGTGTCGTTCCCATTGTAGTGTCTTCATGTTGTTTCACGTGTGGGACAGATCTTTTTCTTTGTATTTGTTCATTCGTTTCTCTGTGCTCTCAGTTGCTTTTGAGTATGAAAGAGCTTGTGATCTTAGCGCCCAAGTCAAACACGGAAAATGCTGGCCGATGATTCGCATCTTGCAGTGATCTGGGGCGAACCTTTACCCAATCCTCCATTGCTATCAGGATGGAGGCCATCGCAAATAGGTGGAGGCCATCGCTATTAGGTCAGGTTGGAGGCCATCCCTATTAGGTTGGAGGCCATGACTACTATAGGTTGGAGGCCATCGCTTCTAGGTTGTAGGCCATCGCTTCTATGTTGGAGGCCATCGCTATTGGGGTGGAGGCCATCGCTATTAGGTTGGAGGC
>CAXAMN010023806.1:1074152-1084960 GCA_963970005.1 Durusdinium trenchii
GTGTTTGTGGTTGTGTGTTGTGTGTACGTTTGTGGTTGTGTGATTGTGATTGTGTCTTTGTAGTTGTGTTTGTAGTTATGTGTTTGTGATTGTGTCTTTGTAGTTGTGTTTGTAGTTGTGTGTTTGTGATTGTGTTTGTCATTGTGGGCTTGTGATTGTGTTTGTGGTTGTGCGTTTGTGGTTGCGCGTTTGTGGTCGTGTGTTTGTGATTGTGTGTTTGTGGATTTTATCTGGCAAACTATCTGGTTGAGGTCCAGCGGTGCACACTGCGATCGGATCCTTGCGGTTGAGGTCCAGCGGTGCACACTGCGATCGGATCCTTGCGGTTGAGGTCCAGGCGTGCACACTGCGATCGGATCCTTGCGGTTGAGGTCCAGGCGTGCACACTGCGATCGGATCCTTGCGGTTGAGGTCCAGGGATGCACACTGCGATCGGATCCTTGCGGTTGAGGTCCAGGCGTGCACACTACGATCGGATCCTTGCGGTTGAGGTCCAGCGGTGCACACTGCGATCGGATCCTTGCGGTTGAGGTCCAGGCGTGCACACTGCGATCGGATCCTTGCGGTTGAGGTCCAGGGATGCACACTGCGATCGGATCCTTGCGGTTGAGGTCCAGGGGTGCACACTGCGAGGGGATCCTTGCGGTTGAGGTCCAGGGGTGCACACTGCGATCCGGAGCTGGCCAGACAAGATCGGCGAAGCAGATTGGCGATGAAGATTGGCAAGGAAGGAAGCAAGGAGGAAGGAGGAAGGAGGAGGACGAGGAGGCGGCGGAGGCGGAGGCGGAGGAAGAACAACTGTGATAAAATCTAACAACCCTCACCTGGCAGGTGGGGAACAACATACCTATTTGGGGAAAGAGTTTAACATTGTTGCTAAAGTATTTAAGGCCAAGACCTTATAGGCTCTTAGGCAACAACAAAAAAACATTCTTGGTCGGTAAGTAGCTCTTCTATGCTCTTCGATTTTAGGTGTGAGTTGAATGACCCCTTCTTCTGCCAGTCAGGAGCGTCAAGTGGCCAAACATGCATTGGATGTAGCCACACTTCTGCAGGAGCTCTCTGTTTGACCCATCGGCCTTTGGAAGGCCTTGTTCGAAGCTTTTCATTGCGCCTTTTCAAAGCCGATGTTTGTTTGGCACTTCAAAGGCTTGCCTTCACAAAGACGCTATACCCTCATGTTTGGAAGGATGGCCGAGCGCCAAACTGGTCAAACATGACTCATGACTCTCATGTTTGGCGCTTCCGAGGTGAAGAATGGAGTCCGTCCGTGCTGTGCGTCCGGGAACTGCACTGGGTTTCGAGTCATGGCCGAAAAAGCGCACTGCGTTTCGACTGCCTGGATACCATTCTTTTGGAAACACCTGCCCTCTGGGCCCTCTTGTCATCCTTTTTGGAAAAGCTTTGCCAAGTGAAGCCACTCGGATCCAACTAAAGGAGTTGATGCCTTAAAAAAAAAAAACAAAACACCACCGATCCCCCGATCCCGACGGTGAGCGCGCCCGCGTCGTGCTGGGCCACTGGTAGGGTTCGCCCGCGCTGTAGAGGCTCAGCACATCCACGGACCTCAGCCCGCCGCGAGGCACGCGGCCAGTTCGTGAACCGCTCGCTGGGGAGCGGTCAGCGGTCAGCAAGTTCGCCAAGTACTGGCATTTCTGGGCTCCCTGGACTTGACTGAGTCCTTGACTAGTCATGAGACTAGGTCCTGAGACTCCTTTTACCGAGCCCAGGGGGTCGGAACAGCTATTTTCATACACACCCGTTTGGTTTGTACCGGCTCGGCATGGGGGGGTTGGAATGGCTTTGTCTGTCTTCGTTCAGATTCGATGTTAGGCTGAGGCCCAAAGGGCCTAAAGTCAAGTATATTCCCGCGCAAACGTTTGCGACATAGTGGTTGACTGCTTGACCAAGGTCCACATTAGTCTGGGTGTATGTTGAGCTGCTCTGCCATCCTGCCAGTGTTTGAAACACTTAGAATGTCATAGTCATGGTCATCATAGTCACAGTTTAACATTGCCGCCCTGCAAAAAGGGTGTACCATCAACCTTTCTGGAGCAAGGAGATCTAGAGATATCGCCAGCTCATGCACCGGCACTGGAAGCTCACCATTTCGATGCCCTGACACTCCGATTGCGCTGTGCGAAGTCTTCGTTCCGGACATCGAAGTCACGGCACTGGCACTACATCGAAGAGGGACAGGGGACAGGTTGGGTAGTTGAGTTCAATGAAGAGATTCTTCAGCAATTCCACATCATCTCATCCACGAGCCCTGACGACCCTGCTGGAAAACTCCTTATATAAGTCGGCCTTAAGTCGGCCGGACCATTTCTCTACTTTGGCCACCGCGGTTAGAGCCTCCCGGCGGAAAGAAGGGCCCAATGCGGTTGAAGATGGGCAACGGGTCCTCGAGTCTCTGTCTCCAGTACCAAATGGATCGATGCAAGTTGGAGACCACCCACTCAAAAAGTACCCTTTAAAAAAAGCCACGATCTATTTGGGAACCAGGTATATCCTTCTTTGGAACCTTCGACCTGCCCGGTGTTTTGGTGTTGTTTCTTTGCCCTGTCTCTCTCCTCATCGTCACCGGCATAGCAGGCCACATAGTCTCCCAAGGGTTCGGAATGCCTCGGCCAAGAAGGTAGTTGAAACAAGGTGACATACCTACACCGTCCTACAAGTCCCAAAAGAGGTAAAGGTGGACATTGAAAGGGTGGCTGTGTACAGGGTTGCTGCCACCCTATGAGAAGGTGAGCAGGGAGACACTGCGCCAGGAGGGCCAAGTACCTCCTTAGGGATCTCTTCATCCTTCATGTCATCCAAACAAAGTACGTCAAAGACCGTGAAACACCTCACAGCGCCACGAAACCTGACAGCTCAGCGAGTGAAGTGGAATGGATTTGGCCACCCAGTCAGGCGACAAGAAGCTCCCAGTGCCGTTCATCAGCGCAGGGACCTCGTCAAGGCGGGATCTATACAGGGCAGACGGGCCGCAACTTGGGACCTGAAGGCAAAGTGTAGGAGCCACCAAAACTCGGAACACGGACGCTACTAGGGGCTCCTGGCCTTCCTACTGGGAACAAGGACGCTACTAGGGGCTCCTGGCCTTCCTACTAAACAAGGACGCTACTAGGGCTCTAGGAACAAGGACGCTACTAGGGGCTCCTGGCCTTACTACTAGGAACAAGGACGCTATAAGGGGTTCATGGCCATCCTACTAGGAACAAGGACGCTACTAGGGGCTCCTGGCCTTCCTACTAAGAACAAGGACGCTACTAGGCGCTCCTGGCCTTCCTACTAGGAACAAACACGCTACTAGGGGCTCCTGGCCTTCCTACCAGGAACAAGGACCCTGGCCTTACTACTAGGAACAAGGACGCTACTAGGGGCTCCTGGCCTTCCTACTAGGAACAAGGACGCTACTACGGGCTCCTGGCCTTACTGCTAGGAGCAAGGACGCTGCTAGGGGCTCCTGGCCTTACTACTACGAGCAAGGACGCTACTAGGGGCTCCTGGCCTTCTTAATAGGAACAAGGACGCTACTAGGGGCTCCTGGCCTTACTGCTAGGAGCAAGGACGCTGCTAGGGTCTCCTGGCCTTACTACAAAGAGCAAGGACACCTGGCCTTACTACTAGGAGCAAGGACGCTACTAGGGCTCCTGGCCTTAGTACTAGGAGCAAGGACGCTACTAGGGGCTCCTGGCCATACTACTAGGAACAAGGATGCTATGTTTGTTTTCCTTTAGTCAGTCTGTTTTTGTTTCATGTTCTGGGGTGCCTGCGGTGACTGATGACAGGTAAGGCCAGAAAGTCCAAAAGACACATGAATTTTGATGTTCTGTTGTTAAAACATGGAATCATCTTGATGGATCTTTTACCATGTTGATATAGTTCGTTTGATGTGTTTTACTCTTTGTTTTTCTCATTTTCTGATGAACGGATGATCGGACCGACCGCTCTCGACCCGAGCATTCCGAGCGAAGACTTCGCCGTTCACCACCCGGCGACCAATGCCCGGCTGGTCCTCAGTCGAGAGATCGGGCGGTTTGCGCGCCATCCAAAAGGTAAACAAATAAGTCGAATCGTTGAATGTATGGACTATATAGTATAACTATATAAGCTATGTTAAGCTGTTCTTTTTGCTACCTGGACTCTTGAAAAGAACAGCATCTGCCATAAACAAGAGACTTTCGAGGTCTTTCAACATGCTTCGATTCCTTCGGTCGCTTGCCCTGTTTAGGGTGTTTTGAGCAGCCGTTCTCTCATCAAATACCCCGGACAAAATCCCTCAACAATCCTGGCTTGGAACAAGAACATCTGCTAAAAACCAAAGACGACCACCTCAAAAAGCCACGAACGAGGCTTCATTAAGATCTCTACAGATTCACTTTTCGATGTTTCTGATGGTTTCAATTAGTTGCTTTAAATCTTTCTCCACAAAATATAGCTGCTCCAAACTTTGTCCAGTTTGGATTTTGGATGGCGTCCTGAGGCCTCAGCGATGTCCCAAATGCTTTCCTCAGCGAAGGGGTTTTTGAGACTCCGGAAGACTTGAAAAAACACGATAAACAAAGAAAGGAAGACCGGTCAAAGAAATATCTATTTAAAACACGTGTAAATACAAAAGAAGAACATCAAGCAAGAAAGAAAACAAATAGCACTGAAGAAAGCAAAAAAGGTCTAAAGGATAAAGAATGAACAGGAAAGTAAGAACATGCAAGAAAAAAAGGACATGGGGGGACTTTTAGAGACCACTCTTCTTATTCTCAGTAAGTCTTCAGAAAAGTGCTGTACCTTGCATCGCTAAAGCCCCAGATTTGTTGAGACAACTTCCAAAACTTTGGAACAACTCCGCCAATTTTCACAGACCACATTCCCAGCTACAAGGCTGGACAAACGCACAGACTACTGCGCCACGGGCTTTTTGGTGAAGCAAAGAACCTGAAAGGATCCATCCGTAAACCTTAAAGTCACCACAATCTATGTATCTCGATCTCTATTCTTCTATCATGTTCTATCTACCTGCTTCTCTTCCCCCCCGCCTGCCGCTCAGGTGGTGGGGCAGGGGGCTGAAGCACAGGGCATACCACCTGCGCGGTGGAAGAGGTGGGATTTCTGTCGCCTTCAGGTTTTCTACAACTCTCAAACGACTAGCTAGTGGCATCCATTTCTGGATAATATCTTCTAGAGGTACATCCAATTCATCTCTCAAACGACTAGAAGGAAGTTCGCTCGAAAGGAAGCTGTTTGTGATGGAAAGCTCCTTAGCCAGCTTTTGGTGGTGCTTGATCCAAACAGTATAGTAGAGCTCCCAACAAAAGACTCACGACACGATCTTAGAATGCACCTGTGTTCTTTTGGCAAGTTCAACACAATACTCGTAATATAATATAAATCTCGACATATGTGGATGGGAGTTTGTATGTTGTGTTGCCTGATCGAGTCGACCAAATTCAGATACCCACAGGGCCACAGGGCGCCCTGTTCGAGTCTGTGGGGCCGCGAGTCGGCCGTTGGGGTGGTCAAGGACCCCCACTTCGCCCTCGATGCGGAACGGTGAACACCTCTTCAGTTCATTCGGAGCGGAGCGGGCTTCGTTGGGTCCACTAGCCCCCAGCCATTCAAGGTGGCCATGGCAGTGCTCGTTTGAGAACATGCGACGCCTCAAGGGCGTCCGCCAGGTTTGCCGCTAGGGCCTGCTTCTCAATGACCGTGGGGATGCCCGGCAGAAAGGCGACGGCTTGGAAGTCGAAGCCCTGGAGCAAAGGAGATGACATCTGAAAGGAAACCAGATGGAGCCCACGAACCCGAATGCAAACACGTTCAAAAAGCTACATATGTCCAAATGACACTCTTGTAGGACACTCTTGTGGGACACTCTTGTGGGTCACTCTTGTAGGAAACTCTTGTGTGACACTCTTACGGGACACTCTTGTGGGACACTCTTGTGGGACACTCTTGTGGGACACTCTGTGGAAACTCTTGTGGGACACTCTTGTAGGACACTCTTGTGGGATACTCCTGTAGGACACTCTTGTGGGACACTCTCATGGGGCACTCTTGTGGGACACTGTTGTAGGCAGCTCTTGTGGGACACTCTTGTAGGACACTCTTGTGGGACACTGTTGCGGGACACTCTTGTGGGACACTCTTAAGGGACACTCTTGTGAGACACTCTTGAGGGACACTGTTGCGGGACACTCTTGTGGGACACTCCTGTGGGACACTCATTTGGGACACTCTTGTGGGACACTCTTGTGGGACACTCTTGCAGGACACTCTGGTGGGACACTCTTGTGGGACACTCTGGACACTCTTGTGGGACACTCTTGTGATACACTCTTGTAGGAAACTCTTGTGGGACACTCTTGTAGGACACTCTTGTGGGACACTCTTGTAGGGCACTCTTGTGGGACACTCTTGTTGTGGGACACTCTTGTGGGACACACTCTTGTGGGACACTGTTGCAGGACACTCTTGTGGGACACTCTTAAGGGACACTCTTGTGAGACACTCTTGCGGGACACTGTTGCGGGACACTCTTGCGGGACACTCTTGTGGGACACTCTTGTGGGACACTGTTAAGGGACACTCTTGTGAGACACTCTTAAGGGACACTGTTGCGGGACACTCTTGCGGGACACTCTTGTGGGACACTCTTGTGGGACACTCTTGTAGGGCACTCTTGTGGGACACTCTTGTGGGACACTCTTATAGGACAATTTTGTGGGACACTCATAACTCTTGTGAGACACTCTTGTGGGACATGGTTGCGGGACACTCTTGTGGGACACTCTTGTGAGACACTCTTACGGGACACTCTTGTAGGACACTCTTGTGGGACACTCTTGTAGGACACTCTTGTGGGACACTCTTACGGGACACTCTTGTTGCACACTCTTGTAGGACACTCTTGTGGGTCACCCTTATGGGACACTCTTGTCGGACACTCTTGTGGGACACACTTGTAGGACACTCTTGTGGGACACTCTTGTGGGACGCTCATACGGGACACTCTTGTGGAACACTCTTGTAGGACACTCTTGTGGGACATGCGGGACGCTCTTGTGGGACACTCTTGTGGGACACTCATACGGGACACTCTTGTGGGACACTCTTGTGGGACACTCTTGTAGGAGACTCTTGTGGGACACTCTTGTGGGACACTCTTGTGGGACACTCTTGTAGGAAACTCTTGTGGGATACTCTTGTAGGACACTCTTGTGGGACACTCTTGTAGGACACTCTTGTGGGACACTCCTGTAGGGCACACTCTTCGTACGAGACTTCCTCCAAAAGCCACGCTGCGAGGCTGCAAGACGAGCGTTTCGTACGAGACTTCCTCCAAAAGTCACGCGTCAAGTCTCAAAAACGAGCGTTTCGTACGAGACTTCCTCCAAAAGTCACACGTCAAGTCTCCAAAACGAGCGTTTCGTACGAGACTTCCTCCAAAAGTCACATGTCAAGTCCCCAAAACGAGCGTTTCGTACGAGACTTCCTCAAAAACTCACATGTCAAAGTCTGCAAAACGAACGTTTCGCACGAGACTTCCTCCAAAAGTCCAGCGGAAACACCCATCGGAGCACACACATCACGCAGCCCTGCCAAGCATTTTCGCGATTCCAGCCCCTCCAAACGACACCCGCTCACACGCCAATCCCAATGTGACAGCGACATTCACCTCTACCACAACTCACAACCTCCCGATTCCCTGCGCCTGCCACGAATCTTTCCGCGTCCACACGTCTAACGCGCACAAAGTACTGCACCTGCCACGAAATGTCACCTCCGTCACACATCGCAACCTCACGATTCCCTGCGCCTGCCACGAAAATCATACTTCCACACCTCAAAACCCGCACAAAGTCCTGCGCCTGCCACGAAAAGTAACAATGTCATCTCATGTGAGCTTCAACAAAATTTGCACCACACCACACGTTTGGAATGATTTCGACCCGTTCTGAGCACACTCCCATCCACCAAAATCGGCATTTCAGCTGAGACTTGTCACGAAAACAGAGCTTCGATGCCACACCCTGAAACGCAAATCCCAATGGCACGGCCACATCCAACACCCCAAAAACACGACTCTCCAAACGCTAATCCCAATGGAACTGTGCAGCAATCTGCAGATCTCACAAAACGCTGCGCCTGTGCAGCGAAGTGCATCACGCTTCTTGCGCGACATATCATTTTCACGCAAATCACAATGGACTAGCGTCGCAAACTGACACGTGACACATCCATGAATAGTCACTTGCAAAAGCTTCCCCCAATGGCAGCGCCTTAGCGACCTACTGCGGACGGTTGCGAACGGTTGCGAACGGTTGCGGACGGTTGCGAACATAGAAGCAACGGGTCGCGAACAAGACTCTACCCCCAGACCCCCAAGAGTTAAACGAGAACCCTTCGCTACGCATTCGGGAAAAAAACCAAGGAAACAAGATGTATGTTACAATACGTGTGGGATGGCCCCCCTGATTTCATATGATTTCAAAGAGGATATTGCATCATACACATGAAACAAGTAATTCAACCATGATCGAAATTCACCTTCATTCCTGGCCGCCGTAGGTCGGGCCAGTCAGGCAAGCTACGACGTTGAGAAAGGAGAAGAACGGAAGGAAAAGAGCGAGAAAGGAAGAGGAAGAAAGGTACACATATCAAAATCAACAGAACAAAATCAGACTCTATCCAGGTTACTTAGAGGTCGGCTTAAAGGACCTGGGTCAATTGAACCGTTCCACGCATTCACTCAAAGTTATTGCGTTTTCTGTTCGTGTCACAGGATCTTGCAGGGTCTTGCTGCCATGCGCAAAGCTACACATTCGCAATGCAGGAACTCTCCAATATTTAAATTTTATGTATTGGAGAGTATTCACGAATGTAAGAACTGTTGACTCTTGACCCTAGCACCATGGGGTACCTTTCCGAGGAACATCTTGTTGTTGCAACGATTTCTTTCTAAAGCCTTGGTTTCAGTTCTTGACAAGTTTCAGCACTTCAGCCCCGTGCCAAGGTCGTTCAAACAATTATCGAAAAATGGCATCCTTGCCAGTCCCACTCGCGGGAAAGAAACCTCTGCGGCGAGTTGGACAGGAAAATGTGATCTTTCACAAACTGTCAGGTGACCTGTCGTTTGCACAAGGGACAACACTGCGACCTCTTGGTGAGCCATTTCATGGCACACTCCGTGTGAAAAATGTGACCGCAAGGCAAGCATACAGCCTCGATTTCTTTCATGTCATCCAAGCAAATACTACATGCGGCATCTCCAGAGATCTGAGCTGCAGTAGCTGGGATGAGCATTTGCGCGATGTCGTTTGCTTTCTTCATCTCTCTCTCAGCTCTTATTGTGGAGTAAAAGGTTCTCTTCTGCAAGGGAGTTAGCCGCGAGACCACTGTCATCCTGGAGTGTGGTCACGGTATGCATGAGTCAGGCAAATTGGTTTAACAAATTAGCCTGAGGTGCACAACTGGAGAGACTGACAAGTGAACCTCTTGTAAAGGAATGAAACATCTGACCAAGCATCCTCCATGCACTTCTTTGATTACAGTAATTGCCCCATTGCCAATCCTACCAAAATGCCAAAAGAAGAAGCCTGGAACCTTAGGTCCTATCATTGCCCATTGTCCAAGATCGCAAGTGGGTCAATGCCAGGGAGTCTCTTAACATGTTAAGTTGCCGCATGTTACCACCAACAGGCCACAAAAAAAGAACGCCCAAGGCGCGAGCTCAACCGGCCCTCTTCTTCTGAAAAGAACTGCCAATTCACCGCGAAGGCGGCTGATGTTTTGTGAGGTGGCACTCGAATAGAATATGTCTCGACTCATTTATGATGCTCAAAACCTGATGGCGGGGCAACGGCTCATCCGAACATCGTCCGGCGTGCATCGTCTGCCCTGTCTGTATGTTGCGACTCTGTACCGATCGCCACGGGAATTCATTGCTGAGCATGGTGGAGAAGCAATGGGGCATCGCTTCGATCTCGCGAGCGCGCACATGCCCCTTCTCACCACACAGACCATGTTGTAACAAACAAGAAGAGAGCTCCGAAGAGCGAACAGACCAAGCATCTTCCAACTAAAACGGTTTCCAACCAAGGACGCTTCCAGCAGGAACCAACCGGTGACCAAAACCCCAGCCAAAGAGTCCATGCGTCCATAAAGCCAGAAAACACGGACCCAACAAACGAATGAGCCAAACCAACACGCGAGACGAAACACGCGGGTCCCTCCGACAATCGAAACGAAACTGCGGCGCAACTGACCAAAAGTCGCGTAAACGCCCGCCCGCCCGCCAGCCCTCCCGCCCCTTTCAAAAGTTGAACGCAACACGAACCGAAAACACAAGAACATTCATCAGCTGATATAGCAGAACAGAAATGCAGGCTACAAACAAGTCCCGAAAACATGCAACAATCAACTGGCGCCAGCTAAGTCAAAAAAAGGAGGCGAACAATCAACGAAACCTGATGTTTTCCGAACCAACCGCTTTTGGACCAACCGCTGTTTTGGGCCAACCGGCGAAGCGGCTGGCTCGGCTCCTGATCCGGGTGGCGGATTGAAACTCGGCCAACATGGCCTGCGAGTCCTACGGAGAGGATGGACATGGCACTTGGATTTAACACTTGTTTCTACTAGCTTCTTGTTACTACTAGTAAGGCACTTGTTACTACTAGCGATGCACTTGTTTTGTTTCTAATAGCTTCTTGTTCCTACTAGTAAGGCACTTGTTACTACTAGCGATGCACTTGTTTCTACTAGCTTCTTGTTACTACTAGTAAGGCACTTGTTACTACTAGCGATGC
>CAXAMN010023806.1:1084970-1132480 GCA_963970005.1 Durusdinium trenchii
TAATAGCTTCTTGTTACTACTAGTAAGGCACTTGTTACTACTAGCGAGGCACTTGTTTCTAGAGATGAAAAATTGGAGCATCTTTCCCCGGACAGAACTGAACGGAAAATGCACGGTCGAAACCGGAAAATGCAACACCGTGAGCTGCTCGGAATGCTTTGGTCCCATCTTATCTGCTTTGGAATGCTTCTGGCAGAACATATTTTGGGAATTGTCTCAAATACCCGCAACTATACTCCTTACTGGTACAAAAAAGCATGTAATAACTTAATCTTGACGCCAAAAGGCATTCTCTTTACAGACACGGTTTCAGACAGTGTCCAAATGCTACTATATAATACATGATATACGTGCTTGCTTTAGGTGAGTTTTGCACGGTGTGCTTTGCTCAGTGCGTGGTTGAAACATGTTGAAACCATTTTTGTCCACGCGGCGAAGACCGAACGGTTTGGTCGTTGGAATGTCATTGCAGCGGAGAAAGAACATGAAAGAAAGAAAAGGAGAAGAGAAGGAGAAGAGACATGTCTAAACTGATGGTCTAAAGATGTCTAAAGATTACCTTGCATCACCACCTGCAATGGACGAAAACAAACAAAAACAAGGTCCAACTGTCCGACAATCCACGTTCATCCTTTTCTCGAACCCGATGTCAAACTGGACGAATCCGATTGTCTTCCTTTTCTTTCTGAGTTTGTGCGTTCTGTTTCTGCACCGGTCCTTCTTTTCCGTTTCTCAAAGCAATCCTCTGCTGTCCTTATCTCTGCTTGTTCCTACTTGGGCTTGCATAGTTCTACTTTTTGCTCTCCTTCTCTTCATATGTCCCTATTATCAATGACGTGTCTCGACTTGTTCAAAACTGTTCAATCAAGTTCTGCATTCCTTTGCTTGTCTCAAGTGTCTTGCTTACTCTTTACTCGTCTTGTACTTTACATTTAACCTTGGCTTTTGTTTTATCTCTTTTCCTGGCTGTACTTCACTTCTCTCGCATCCTCTCTGCTGTTACTTACTTGTCTCAACCTTTCCTGACATGCTTTTCTGATTTGCTCTATTTTGCATTACTGGCCTCCACACCTCTCTACTTTCTCTATCATTCTACACTCTTCCTTCTTCCAGGTCTCCTTCTCGATTCCTGTTTCCCTGCGAAAAGCAGTCATCACTCCATGCAAGACAATTCGACTGTGGCCTGGCCAGCCCTGCAGCCAACAAAACTTGTACATCTCACTTTGCGTGTGTTGCACAAACTATGTCACAAATCCCTATTATATAATTCATCCAGTCATATCTAGTCTATATGATTGGAGATCTGGATCGTCTCAACATGTCTCAACCCTGACATCGGCGGTATGACGTTGTGCATAGGACGATGAAGCCAGACGAAATGAGAGCATCATGAACACCTGAAGGCCTGAAGGTGTTGGTGATTCACCACGTTTATAGCATCTGAAAGCTGGGCGGAACATGTCAACCCGATGTTGAGACAGATCGTTTTTGATTACACAAATTGTGCATATAACATGATAAAACACTTGGCGACCTCCGACCTCCTTGCCGTTCACGGAGCTAATGGCATAGCCTTCGCGAATCTTCTTCGTCGGATGATCGCAGTTCCATCGCTGCAGAATTCCATTATCCTAAACAGGTGAAACTGAAGGACTTTTTGATGTACTAGGAACAAGAAACTACTAGGGGCTCCTGGCATCGCTACTAGGAGCAAGGACGCTACTAGGGGCTTCTGGCCTTATTACTAGGAACAAGGACGCTACTAGGAGCAAAGAAAGACACGTGACATCAGGTGACTCACCTGACTCATACTTGTATATGAGTCAATGAGTCAATGAGGGAGATCCCCAACCAAAATGATTTGGATTTATTTTCGAACCTTCCATGGGGTCGTTGCCTGGGAGGTCTCCCAATTTCAACACACATAATGCACACGCATATTCCTTCATTGGGCACCTGAAGTGCCAGCTTTCAACTCGGCCTCACAGTTTTACGTCCTGCACAGTGATTCACCTCCAATTCGATGCCAGCAGTCGCCGTGTCAGTTTCGACGATCTCCGACGTGGTCGAAGCTCTCTCAAACGGGTATGTTTCTTCAGCTTAGAAGTGGCCATTTGTTCTACCTGAATCCTGCTTCTTAAGAGAGTCCGAATTCCTCCCTCATCAAACACCAGGGTTCATTTCGCCGAAAACGTGCCTACTTCATTACGAAACCGAAACCGGGTTCCTTGGCAAATGGCCGAGGTACAGCCCACACGGTCCAATCGCAGAAAGGACAATGGGAGAAAGGACTGGAACAATCTCGGATAGCCGCTGGTTGTTCTGCTCAATCGCTGAACCCACAGTGCGTACAAACCATCAAAAACCATTCACCGCTGACCTCGTTGTCAGCAAATTCTGTCAGATTTCTGCCCATCTCCCAAGCATTTATAGCCTGGCGTCCTGCTCTGCATACATGATCAACAAACCATCGCAGCATAAAACCTCCGAGCAGGATTTCTTCATGAAGAAAAAGAAACACATTTACGGACGAACATGTCTTTTCGATATGCTTCTTTCGACTTCCAAGAGCTGCTCCGGGTTCGGTCGCGACGTGAGACACTGATGCCAAGGAAGCTTAACCAGGTCTACCAGTCGGTCTACGACCAGTCGCACAAAATCTGTCTTGAATCCCAGATCTTTGTTTCCAAGGCTGATTGTATTTCCACCACAACGTCACCTCTCTCGGGTTGACACCTAGTTTCCTCACCAATTCTTAGGCGCCCGGGTACGCAAAACGTAAAACGTAAGGTTCCGCACGTGTAATCCAAAACGTGCAGCCCCCTCCCAAAGTCCAGGCCCCATCCAAATACCTGCATTTACTGTCCTCGGGTAAATGTATCTGTGTGGTCTGGAGGTCCACTTTGCGGAAATATGTTCGTCCTCCAAAATAGAAACTAATGACTATGGGCTACTGCTGGACGCTTTTCTCTCACTCTTGGAAATGCATTTGGAAATTGTTTGTGTCCAAGCTATAGGGCTATGTGAAAATGCATTTGGGATGTTTCTGTGTTCTATGGCCTTCTTCTGTTTATGCATGAGGAAGTTCCAAAAACGCATCTGAGCTCCAAAACGTGGGAACGTACGGCTCGAAACGTGAGTTTTAAAACGCAAGGTTCGAACGCACAAAAGGTAAGTAACCAGGCAGCTAAGTCACCAATCAATATGGGGAGCCCATGCTGGTTTTCCAGGGGCACTTCAAACATCATTGAGCAAACCGTTTGAGGTTTTGCTAGTCTTCCCCGAAGGACTTCTGGAATCCACGTTGCAGTAAGCCTAACTACCCTCTACAAAAAAGACTCTAAAGAGTCTAAATCAGCGAATGACCTTTAAACTGTTTCTTTCCGTTCCTTTTTCTGTATCTTTCTTCTTTCGGTGTTCGTTGTCTTCCCGCCCGAGGATAGGGGCCCTGATTGGGGTAGCTAGAATTAAAAACAGAAACCCACCCTATTGTGACCTCTGCTGCAGCACATCACCCCGTGCAATTAAAAAAACACAAATTCTGACACGGACAATACACAATAACTCCAAACATGAGCCCCGATCCAGGGATCCAAGAGTGTCCACCCCTGACACCTTGACCCGGAAGGTCAAGCCACATGCTTTTGGGGCTCTAGGTTTAGACCCATCCCCAGATGATGACAACGCTAAACGCAAAGAAAAACACACCAAACAGCCCACAAATGCTGAAGCCAATGACCCCCGCGTTATCCTACCAGCGTACCTGGGTAGGTGGGGATAGCTCAAAATAACTCTTGTCTTTAGATCTCTAGACCTTATCTTTCTGTTCAATTCTTTGCCTAATCACTGTCTTCTCTTCAAAGTTCCTTGGACTTATTTTTAAAATAGCTTTTCTTCTTTCCTTCTCCTTTTTTGGGCTTTGAAAGGCCGAAAGAGGCTCCTTTTGTTGGCATCGTTTCAAAAAAGAGCCGGTCAAAGCAACGCCAGAGCCAACGCGCCTTCAAGCCGAAGGCTTCGCTGCTCTCGTGGTCGCTTCGCTGAAGCAACACTTCGAAGAAGTCGAAGGTCGGCAGCCGTGCACCAACAGGGCAACACATGGGCGTTGAAACAGGCAGCGAAAAGCACTGCAAAAACGTGTGGCAATGTGTGGAAAAGCCGTCGATGTAGACGTCAAAGTTGAAAACACATGGAGGGGAAAGGACTACTGAGTCCTAGGGGGGCTTTGAAGACTTGAGCTCTGAGGTAGTGCAGCTGTTCTTAAAAAGTTTCAACATGCGGGCGGCCCTGGTTTTTTCCTGCATTGCAGTGTCTGCGGGCATCAGGCTGTGTTTTTGATCCCATGTCATCCAAATTGAATTGACACGAATCGTGAATCGCAGCTTCAAACTTGAGCCCACCGACCGGTGATCGATCAAATGAGTGGACTTAGGCTTCGGTGAGTCGCATGTCTCCCTCGTTCAACATCCGAACTCAACCACGTTACGACAAGGAAATGATCATTACGACAAGCCCTCGTCGGTTGTCTTCGGACAGGCTCGTGAAAAGGAGACGATTCGCACGGGCAAGGCAGTCCACAACGGGGGCCGCGGTCCCTCGACGGCCTTCAAGTCTAAGGAGGCTTGCAAGTATTGCGACAACGGCAGATTCTCAGCGCCCTCCTGCGACAGTCAAGAACCAATGGGGACATTCCAGAATTCCAAACACGCATGGTCTTCATGTGTCTTGGTGAATCTTTGAATGTTCCAGCTGGCTAGGTGCAAGACTTTAGCCGATTCAAACTAGAACTCAGCATGAAGTGCTATGAATGGCTAAGTTTCTCCATGGTCGGGATGGTCAACATTGGAGTATGCAGAGTGCTCTAAATGATCTCAAATGGGATCCTATATCGAGCCTTCTCTCCTTCTCTCTTCCATGGAACAAGTGTCCATTAGCGCCTGGGTCTTCTTTGAACTCTCACCAGCCCTGGGCCTGTTGACGTTTCACCCAACTGCTCCGGGGCACCCGGATTTCTGAATGTCAACATGGCATGTAAACTGCTTTAAACAACTCCACCTCCCAATCAAGTGCCACTGTAGGCGGTGTGACATGACTTCCACATGTTCGAACCACCCGTATTTCTTGCATTCCATGTTCTGCCCCAAACCATTTAAATTACTTATCTTGATTGCGAGACTTTGTTTTCCAACAAACTGGTTTCAATTGCAGCATGACGAGCATCGCACAAGGACAAAGCCAAACTGATGTGGGGGACGTACCAAGTAAGGAAGCAAAAGAACCCTCTTGAGGACGCCTGGTTTGCGTCGCTGAAGAGGCATCTCACGCATTCTTCGGATGCCACTATGTCTTGGTACGCATGGGACCTAAATACCGAATGCAACCTTGGGCACCTCTACCAGGCACGTGCGGCACTGGTACATTCAGTCCATTCAGATCTGTCTAGACTTTCGGGTTCAAAGGTCCAGCCCAGTGGGCCAATAATCGGAGCTCCGAAGGAATGTGCCGCAGCAAGCCGCAGCATGTTTGCTTCACTTCTCTGAGACGTCCTTTCATGTCGCCGCAGTCTCTTGGATTGGGGCGACTCAGACCGCAAACCTCTTGAGATTTGGGCTATCTCAGCCAGCCAGGAGACCTCTTCTCTTCTCTCCGCTCCGAAAACGCCGACACCTGACCGTCTGACCGCTGGTTCGGACACCGTCCTCATACATGGGGTTGGCTTGATCCAGCAAGAGCTGTACCGCACAGTCCGCTGTACTGGCCACGAAGTGTTGAGCCTGAAGGACCGAGGTCTCTGAGAGGCGGAATGGTCACCGAGAAACCCACCGGTCGCTTTTCTGGTGGATGTGTTTAGGAAAAGAATTCCACCATATTCTGTTGAGCTGATCTGCTATCTTTCTTGAGTCACCTGAAATCAACAGTTTCGTTCACTGATCACCTTCATGGTTGTTTCGTGTTCAATGTGTGCATCAAAACACTGAATGCAACACCTCAACAATCTAAATCTGGAGAGACTCCTCCTGCCTTCCCACTCCTTCAGCCTCCAAGTCGTCTGATTTCGCTTCACATTTGGATCCCATAAAACCCCTCAAACTTTGGGTGTGGCAGCATCCGAAACATGAGAACATCCGAACATGTCACTTTCCAAGGTCCCCCTCGTTTTTCTATAAGGGATGGTGATATCTGATCTACAAAACGTCAAGATTTGGGCCAGGCCTTTTCGGATCCTTTCGAAAGCTGCAAGACCACTGAGCTCACTTGACAACAACACCCACGGATGAATCGGGCCCACTGAGCACGGAGCAATGCTCTTGGAGATATCGCTGAAATCCTGGGTGCCCGCGGGAAACCCCGCGGGAGACCGCAGTCTCGTCTCGTGGTCTTCACCAACGACGATGCTTTGGACGGCTCGAGTCTCCGGCAGTCTCTGCGAATGTCGCAGTGGAAGCTCCGCACCTTGTGCACCACCACCTGGTAGCCTTGTGGAAGCTGCCCATCCAAGGTCAACCTCACATGGAGCTTGGAATGGTTTGGACGTAGCCATCGCATGGGTGGCCAAAAGCTGTGATCTTTTTTTCTCCGTGGTGCTTTGCATGAGAAAAGCTTGCGCTTCTTATATCCAAGTGTTTGCCTGAGCGTCCCCACATGTGCAAATGCAAAGCAATGAGTCATGTAGGCTCCGGAGCTGAGTATTGATGGTTGGTCAGGTAGCCTGTGAACAGTTATACCGTATACAAGTTACTTAAATAACAATAGGATATAATAGGTTATATATGATGCATGGAAGAGGACTTCCTCTCTACAAAACAGCTGGGTCCCTCCGAATCAGGGTGACCAACCGGAAGCAGTTGTGGTTAAACCTCTCATCACGATTTGGGCACCAACATTGGAACAACTGTTAGAACATTGGAACAACTTCAAGAGGCCATGGGGATTCCACTTCGCTTGGGATCGCCCACGACACTGGACTCGACTCGGTAGACGCTTCGGTAGACGCTCGGCCGCCCCACGAGCGGATCCTTTGCACAAAAAGCTCGAGCACCTAGGCGAGAAGGGAGTCAACGAAACATTAAGAGATGACAATGGTGATCAACCTCCTGACAAGATGGTTGGGGTGGGTGCCAGGGAGGTCTAACCACCTTCTGAGGATATGGTTGTTGCCCTAGGGAATTAGGCAGCCTGTGTTTGCTTCTTTTCTTTTCGCCCTCCCTTCCCGCTCTTTTGTGTTGGGATGGCAACGGGACCTGGATGCTCTTGTTGGTCCACTTCCAGTTTCTATGTCCGACTCTGTGTATTATGGCTTACCCAAAAAGCTGTTAGGAATCGGAATAGGACAATGGCACTGATCTTGACAGACCCGGCCCTGCGCTGATCTACTTGAACATCTTTACTTTGCTGAGCCATACTATACGCATCAAATTGGTAGGGCTGAGCCATGACACTCCACGCCTGTGAGTGCAAGGCAGTTGAACAAGTGCCCAACAGCCAGGGCTACAACTGGGCAATGTGAATCTACTTTTCTATCACCCAAACACTCAGTGTATGCCATATTTATCAGTGCCGATCAGTTGGGGTTGACCTGGAGTCAATGTAGGCAGCATATATACATGGAGTGTCTGTGTCGGTCTTTCAATTTCGGCACTCCTATGCTACCCCACCAGTCTACCCCACCAGGGTCCTCTTGTGAAAATTGTGAGAATATGGACATTTAGGAACAAGAAGCTACTAGGGGCTCCTGGCATCGCTACTAGGAACAAAGACGCTACTAGGGTCTCCTGGCCTTACTACTAGGAGCAAGAAGCTACGAGGAGCTTTTTTCTTATGATACACAACCAAATGAGGCCTGCCATCTCCTCCTTCTTTCTCAGCTTCCGAGCGCTCGCATTGGATGTGACTAAGATATAGCGCTGGCGGCCCTGGTCAGCCTGCCACGCACGAGGTTCGGGTCGACACGGTGGGGGAGGAGCCGGAACATTTGGAAACGCATCTCCAAGCGGAGCTGCCTGATGAAGCAACCATTCACTGCCGAAATATCTAACCTTTTGCTTAAGAGTTCCACTTCTTGCCAAGCAATCACCCGGTCAGAAGCAACATCCAACGACCCTGCATCGATTCTAGGAGCATGTCTCAGGCAGTTCGCACGTGCTCGCGACAGCTCGATGTGCTCTCCCGGCCAGGATGGAGGTGAGCTCCAGGTTCGAGGACCAGTAAAGCCTGGACACCAGTGGCCGAGCGAGGGCTTAGTGGTCGGAGTGTTTGTCAAAGGTGCTGTGGCAAAAGAGTCTGCAAGAGGGCTCCACCGCATCTCCCCAATTGATTTTTTGTCGGAGCGTCTGGCTGGTGAGACCTGCCATCCCCAAAGTTCGTGGTGATCGGATTAACATGGATTGACATAGAATCCAGTTGTGCTCATGTGGATTTGCGGGCATGTGTCCCCTCTGCGGGTCGCTACTAGCGGGCAGGTTCAAGAGAGTTTTGAGAAGCCCGCACTTTGGTCATGAGAAGCCTGCAGCCGTCCACGGCTGGGACTTGTTGCACTGGAGACACAGTTCTTTTTTGGTTCAGCTAAGTAGCCACACAAACCGCCAAGGAAGGGCCTGAAGGGCACAAGGGCACGATCTGCACTTTTTCAGTACTGGCAGAACAAGAGACCTCCATTTGTGATGGACGGTCCATTAATTTAGACTCTTGATTCATAAGAACCATATAAAACCCCCATATGAAGAGGCTATACAATCCAAATGTATCCAAATGTTGTTTTGGTATGTTTTGGTACTCATCAAGAGTCTACCCCAAACACTTCATGTATAGTACATTAGGGTGGTTGACCTGGGGTCCATATATGCAAATATGATCAAATATGCCTGGAGTGTCTGGGTACATTATGTCTACAACCAAACGTGAAACCGGTTTGTCCAAGCGAGCACACGCAGCGCCTGAAGTCACTGCAGTTCCCACCGGCCGGGCTCAACTCGCCCCACACGCTCGTGGGGAAGACTTCCTGGAGACGGTCGCAAGGGACGTTGAGACGGGTGAAAGCATTCAGGTCAACAAAGGTGAAGTTGTTTAACGAGAAGCCATACTATGACCTGTCAAAACGATTTGGTCCAGTGGATGGGAAGCATCAAATACCATGAGTGGACATGATCATGCCATGTATACCTACATTTTGTATACGTGACTTCTCATGCCCGACCTCGAGGACAGATTCAGCTCACAGGAATGGATTCTTCGAGACGGACCCATGACGACCCATGACGACCCGTTTCAGGCCTTCCTTTTCCACGCCAAAGCGGTCCGTTTCTCGTGCTCCGAGACGGAACGGATTTTCCACAGTCTAGGGGCGGACACTGAAAAACACGCGCGGAGAGGCACTCAGACAGGAGTTTTGCCCAGAGAAATCGAAGTGGTGAAGGGGGGTCAAGTCCTATCACCAGGTCCAAGTGGGCAACTTTAGCAACACTTCTCTCTCCAAACATCACCGAATGGTGGCTTCACCACCAATGGTGGCTCTCCAAAAACGCCTGCTCACCGTGCCTCCGGCGTGGTTCCTGCGCTTCGGTCGGTGGACATCGGATTGCGACCAAAAGCCGCACCGGACACTCTGCAGAGTATCCAATTCAGCGCCCTTGCGCGAAAGAACTCCCTGGAACCCTTCAGATGTGGTTCGAAATCACTACACCATTGTGGGCTGAAAAGTTGAGATGCTCCCAAATCAGACACCAAGCACGTGCGGCGAAGAAGCAGGGGTGACCCGTTCGCCTTTGGGTTCCAGGGATTTCTTTTTGGTGCCATCGGGATCTTCGAGATTGCGGTGGAGGACAGGATCTCGGGTGAAGCTTGGCTCTGATGGTGATTCTGTGATTTTTCCAGTCTGGGTTTCACTTTGGAAAACGTGTGGATTCAGACTATCGCCCCTTTGCCACTGCTTCGTCTTCGAAAACACCTTTCTGCGGAGCGGAATTCGGGGATGAAGCAAAGACCTTTCAAACCTGTTCCGGAAGCGCGCCAACCGAAATCGGGTCGCCACCGGATCGGTCATCGGTCGGTCATTTGCATCCTGTTTTTCTCCAACTCGGTCATGACCAGCATCAAAACTTCAAGCGACCGGTTCGGGATGTTATGTCGCAACTTCAAAGGCCTCAAAAACATTCATCTGTTGAGTGGGAAGATGAATTCCACGCCGATTGCAGTGTATTTGCTCATTCTGAGAAAGTGCACACTGAAGTGTTGGGCCCGTTTCACCCATTAAGTCATGTGCAAAGCAAGGTGTGGAGCCATGGATATATATATATATGTATAAGTCCACAGCAGAACATGAAGAAGTCCTGTTCACCACTCTTGGCCGTCACTCCGAGTCATTCCCGAAAACAACATCAAGCTGAGCTCCGCTCGTGAGCAAAACATGTTGTCCTCCGAAGAAGACAACATATGTACCTTTGTGTCCAAGTCAACCGAATGTTTCAAACCACATGCAGGCTATAGATGTGGAGAATCACATGTGTCAGGTGAAACAATTCCATTAATGGGGGAAGCTCCTACAACGGAGCTTCACTTCGGTGGCAGATTTCACTCCTCCATCTACTTCACACAGAAACGATCGCCAAGACGTACCGCCGCTCTGAAACGCTCATCCACCGTCTCGGACCCGGTGAGGCAAAAACCGGTGATAGCGAGCAGCAGCGGTTTTTTTTATGCATCTTTATGCTTCTTTAGTGTTTGAAGGTGTCAGGAATCCATTTTGACATCCTGGACATCATGCTTTTGAGATCTATTTTGGTGAACATCGTGCACTGCGAACACTTGAGGCCACGCGGGGTGAACGAAAGCTAGCCACTGCGAAGCAAGAGCGACTCCAACTAGTTGGTGAGTAGGAAAGAGCCACCATAGGGCCATAGATAGGGATTCTTCTCCACAGTGCTGTGTGGATTTTGCTGATGAAGAGGATGAACATGATGAGAATGATGAGCAGGAGGCAGCTTGGCTGGGAAGGGGGACGGGGTGAAAGAAGAAAGCAATGGTATGGGGTGGGGCTTTGCATCTTCTGGGATGGTAGGCATGAGAAGAACCAAGGGGAATACGTATAAGAAGAACCACTGTAATTACCATAGAGTTTGGCAGCAGCAAAGCACCGAACAACAGCAGCAGCAGACCACCCAGCAGCAGCAGCAGCAGACCACCAAGCAGCTGCAGCAGACCACCCACCAGCAGCTCCAGCAGAACACCAAGCAGCAGCACCTGAAGCTGGGATCCAAAGGATCCAAAGGTAACCCCCGCAATGATGAGGCCCTTCATACGGTGGTTGTTAACCACCATCAACCCTTATGAGTGGCTTATTAAAACGCTTTTTGGGAGAGTGGTTCCTTTACGGGGGGGGTAGCTACAATACAAATTAAAGTTTTAGGTGTACTGAAATGGTATCAATGATGAAAAATTGGTAGACAATGACCAAACATTGCTCAATTAACGGACTATAAAAGCACTAAGAACTGTAAACAAAACATGCCATGGAAACATAAAACATCCTATTCATTCCAACATATTCCAACCACCAGCACTTCAGGGAAGTTGGTTCGCTGTTTCAAAAAGAAATCAAATGCTGTAACCTGGTGGCTTCCAGTATACGTATGTCCAAACCCATCATTCCTTATTGTGACTGCTGTTGTGATTATTGCTGCTGTTGTTGTTGTTCATCTTGTTGTTATTATTGTCGTTGTTATTGTTCTTGTTGTTGTTGTTGTTGTTGTGGTTTGTTGTTCTTGTTGTTGTTGTTGTTGTGGTTGTTGTGGTTGTGGTTGTGGTTGTTGTGGTTGTTGTGGTTGTTGTTGTTGTGGTTGTGGTTGTGGTTGTTGTGGTGGTTGTTGTGGTTGTGGTTGTGGTTGTGGTTGTGGTTGTGGTTGTTGTTGTGGTTGTTGTTGTTGTTGCTGTTGTTGTTGTTGTTGCTGTTGTTGTTGTTGTTTTGTTGTTGTTGTTTTGCTGTTGTTGTTTTTTGTTGTTGTTTTGTTGTTGTTTTGTTGTTGTTTTGTTGTTGTTGTTGTTGTTGTTTTGTTTTTGTTTTTGTTTTTGTTTTTGTTTTTGTTGTTGTTGTTGTTGTTGTTGTTGTTGTTTTGTTGTTGTTGTGTTGTTGTTGTTGTTGCTGGTACTGTTGTTGTTGTTGTTGTCGTTGTTGTTGTTGTTGCCGGCGCTGTTGTTGTTGTTGCTGTTGTTGTTGTTGCCGGCGCTGTTGTTGTTGTTGTTGCTGTTGTTGTTGGTGGTGGTGCTGTTGTCTTTTGTTGTTGTTCATATGGTTGTTGTTGTTGATGTTGCTGTTACTGTTCTAGTTACTGTTGCTGCGATTATGCTGTTGTTGTTGATGTTGTTGTTGTTGTGCATCTTGTTGTTGTTGTCGTCATTATTGTTGTTGCTATTGCTGTTCATCTTGTTGTTGTCGTATCCAATTATGGTTGTTGTTCGTGTTGTTCATCTTGTTGCTATTACTACTGTTGCTGTTGTTTGACGTTGTTGTTGTTGTTGTCGCTGTTTTTGAGGTTGTTGTCGTTGTTGCTAGTGGTGTTGTTGCTGCTGTTGTTGTTCTCGTTCTGGTCGTATTGTTATCTTTGAAAGGGTTTTGTCGCATAGTTCCCAACAGTCCATCTCTCGGGGGGGTCCATAAGATTGATTTAATCAATTATTCTCAGATTTTTGAGGTGCGTCCACCCCGTCATTTAACTTGCTATCGCAAGAGCAACTCCAGCTAGCTGAGGCTAGGTTCGTGAATAGGAACCACCGAGCTGGTGATGGCGTCTTGCCGGTTTTCGCGTCTTTCTTTGATGAATCATAGCAAGAAAAAACCGTGAACGAGGAATTGCTAGGTGTCACCGGTTCCAGGAGATGTCTGCGGAACGCTTTTTAGGTGGCCAAGCTTTTGGAGTACTTGGACAAAGCCGTTTGGCTTCGCTTTCTGCTCTTGTCTGCTGAAACCGCTGCTGCTTGCACTCCTAACTACTCCTAACTCCTGCAAAAAAGAGTTGCTCGCAAGGGGCCATCGAAAAGGACCCACCGAAGTCACTGCGAGCGCGTCACTCGAATTGGGCAGCTGGAGGTCGTAAGAACATGCTAGAAGTCCCAGACACTCCATGTATGGCATATTTGCATACATTGACCCCAGGTCAATCACCCTAATGTAGGTAAATATGCTATACCTGGAGTGTTTGGGAGTGTTTCTGGAAAGAACTCGTCGGGCTTTTCTCCTGGCTTCCGAGCTGCCAAACATCAACCTTGTAATGACCCCAAAGTGGTCGATCTTGTGCGGTTTAGACATTCAGCTAGTCAACTGCTGTGCAAACAAACATTTATAAGGGGACCAGCTCATTTCTGTTCGGTTCAGCGTTCATTTCCCCCAAAGGCTGAATCTTCCATCCGTTTCTACACCCCCTGCTTGCCGTGGCATGCTTTTAAACGCTCATGCAAGCGCTGGCTCCGGCACTCTCTCCCCAATGACCGGTAGTGCTAAGCTGATTCACAAAGCTGATCCATGTTGGGCGTCAACCTTCTTTTACTTTAGTGGATATTGGCAGGACGCCAACTTCTCAACGGGTAAACGTTTTTACGGTGGCAAGGGATCATGTAAGTTGCGCGCAACATGTTCTTGCCGGAGAGAAAGTCTTGGTCAGCAACCCTCAACCCGTGTACACCAAAAAGCTGCCTGATTTGAAGCACTTCCAAAACAATCCCATTCATCTGGTTCCCTCAAGCTTCTGAGGTCATATTCTCCATGTTTTCTTGAAACTCAGCTACCCTTCACAAGGATGAATCAACTCAACTCAACTATTAAACTACTGATATGCTGAGAGGATAAGTCGTTGCGAAACAATAAATACAGCTCTCTCTCTCTCTCTCTCTATATGGCTCTCTCTGTAGCGATCGAATGCCTTTTCGCGTGCCGGAACGACTGGAGACAGTCTCTGGCAATTTGGTGGGTCACCAGCGTAGACCACAGACGCGGAGGCGCCAGCTGCGCGGCCTGCAGCTGGAGGGTGATCGAGTCATAAAGTTGGTAGAATTTCATATGCATCTTGTTTTGCGGCAATTAAGGGTTGTATCATTAACATTGTCAGGTAAAAGGCTTCAATGACAGAAAACTTTCCTACTCCTTCCCCTCATCTAGAGATGCCTATAGACAAAAGCCCTACACAAACAGCAAACACCTCACCGTGGCAAACCATGCATGGTGGAAGTCCAAAAATCTGACCAAAAAGCGTGGCCAAAGAAGAACCGCTCTTCTTGGAATGGTGCTCTTTGAACAAATAACACTAAACAAAAACACATCAACAAAACAAACAAATGAATAGATAAATTAGACAAAATTAGACCAGCTATTTCATGTCCGTGGTTCCTCCACCCATTTTTGGTGCTTTTGGAAGATTCTCAACAAACTCCCAACCGGACAAGGTCGTCAATTGAAGTTCAAGCTTTGAACTCTTCACACTGCTCAGCCCGTGGTTGATTTAGTGTCCCACCTCGTGGCAAGATTCAGATCCTGTTCTACCATCTAAAACGGTCATGTTTCGGTCGTTCCTGAGTTTTTGCGGGTTGACCAACTCAACATCTGTTCAAACCCTGTACAACTTGTGGGTTGAGCACCAAAAAACTTGACTGGCAACCCGAGAATCAAACGCAGACGAACTCCTCCGTTCTCGGTTCTTCTCCGGCGCCTCCGGGGCATGCAGGTCTCGGTGGCCTGGAGCTCGTGGCCACGCGACCGTGGGTGGACAGGGACCTCGGTGGTCTTAGGGGATCCGCAAAAAAAAAAGTTTTGGATTGGGGAGAAAGCAACAACATAGCACAAACAGCGCAATTCCGCTTCCAATTGTTTCTCACCCTAACATACCCCGGGTTTTCCGACAGGTCGATGGTGTCATACCAAGCAAAGGGAAGAACCCACCAAATCTGCACATCACCGACCTGAGAATGCTGAGCAAGACGTCACCAGACGGCCATGGCGCCCATGGCCCCGACTTCTACCGCCGCCCTCCAAGGCCTGGAGAGTCTACTAAGCAGTAATGCCAGGAGCGCCCCGTTCGGTTCGCGTCGGACCGCTCCCTCCGCGATGCCGTAGCTCCGTTCGTCCGACCGCTCACTCGTCGTCATGCCATGCCTTGAGAAACTGACCACCGACCACCGTCGTCGTTCCGCTTCCCTCCGCACCTTGGGTGCTTCGAAGTCCCATCCAGCCACCTTGAGATGGTGCGACGGGTGCCACGGAACGGACGGAACGGACGGAACGGTTGTCAGGACTGTCCCCAGAACGACCTGGAAGAAAAGGATAGGCTATATATGAAGCTAAGCACCCTATACCAGGACCATGGAAGGGGTGGTTATTGGACGGAAAATACATGGTGGTTGATCAATATTCGTTCATCCTAGAATGGCAATTCTTCGTATTTCGCGGATCTTTCGCGGCCTCATCGCGAAGCATGGTCCTACACCCATGTCTAGCTAACATGAGCCGGAGCATGTCATAGTATCACAAAATAGGGACAGACATCTTGCAGCATGGCCCCAATCCTACTCAAGGTCACTTGCAGCATCTGTGCGACAATTATGCCAAATAGAACCAGGCACAACTCAACCCAATCCTCGTGCCAGCTACCAACACAGGGTGATGCAGCTTGGGGAATGTTGGGGGGCCTCAAGCTGGGAACCTGGACTTTAGCGGCACATTCGCGAAACTTTCGCGGATCCTTCGCAAAATTTCACTGGTGCTTTCCCCGGGAAGCCGTAACTTTTGCAAACATCTGCACAGCCCGTCAGAGCAGCTGCAGGTCGTTGCCTCACTATCAGGGCTGTGCCTACTCAGGTTGCTAGCAGCTAGTCTGTGACAGTGGGGACAGGAATCGGAGAACCCTTTACGCACTGCCAGGGCTGGGCACGGAAATGTTGAGGCTTCAGTTCATTAGTCTGTGACATATGGGGACACTTCCGCCCATCGGCTCTGCCGGAGGATTGCCTTATTCTTTGTCAGTCCGGTAGAAAGGAAAGCATATATGAAAGCGATGACCTTCGGTAAATCTTTCGCGGAAAAAACAAAGATACTTTCGCGAACCTCATCGCGAATCTTTCGCGGATGGTTCTAACAACATCTGAAAGGCTGTTTTATATAAAACTCCTTACACGGGGTTTTCTATCAACTCCCACATAGTCAGGGGTGTTCATAAACCACCCTTTCCGTGGTCCTGGTAAGATCCCACGATGAAAAGGATTCCGGTCGTCCGATCAACTCGTCCTGGAGGGAACACAAGTTGTGAACGAAAGGTAGTCCCAGAAAGGGAACACACTGTTGGTGGTCTTTTTGTTCATCCTTCTTTCATCCTTTTTCCGATGCTCCAACAAATTGGGACATGCTACCAGCTAGAGATGCCACTTTTTAAAGGTCTTCTTGGCCTTCGTCAAGCACTGAATGTTGTTTGACCCAATCCAAGCGCACGTGACGTGGCTCTTGGGGCTCTTGGAGTGAGACTCCATCTTGAACTGATGTGGGAAGCGACGAACATGTCTCAAGGTTCGACCTCCCAATATTAAGCTTTCATCTTCCTGCTGTAAGGCCTCTCGGTTTTCCAAGGATGTTTCAAACCCTGCATGCCCATCCACCTTCCTATGTTTGGATGTCTACATGGGCCACTGAAAAAACAAAAAACAAGCCACTTCCCGCCAGTCTTGATTTGTCAAAAATGGTCAAGCTTCGGACCTCCAAAGAAAGGGTTTCCGGCTTCGGGTGGTGAAAAAGATTCATTTCTCTGATCCAATGGTCCCAATGCCGGAAACCCTTTCTCTGAAAAAGTTTCATTTTTCCAATGCATCCATCCTGGTATCATCTCTGTCACATGTTTCAGTTCCTCCAAAGACCCAGCTGGCACCATCTGCGCCATCCATGCCCCAATTGGTTGATCCACAAGATCGAGGGACGCCGGAACAGCTCCGTGGCAGTTTGGGAGTGGAGCCTGGGCGCGGTGGGAGCGACATGAAGCCAAAGCATGGAGCGAAACAGGGATCGTTTTTGTCCGTCTTCGTGACCCATCGGCCGGCCTGGCTTCGACGGCATCTTCGGCTCTCCATCTGAAGGTGGGCAGCAAGCAATGGGGGTGGCACAGAAAGGTGCACAGTTAATGGCCATGCAAGACCAGCTAGAGAAGGTAGAAAGTCCTAGATTCTATACTGTAGATAATTTGGCTTCAACATGGAAATCCTGACAAAGAGATTGGGGATACATTTTGACAGGGGCTCCATTCTCCGTCTATTTGCTTTTCATTTTGTGATCACTTGTGTAAGAGACAGGATCTCGCAGATTTCATCCCGCCGAGCCATTCATCTTCGTCCGTCCTTTTGACACGACGAACGAGTCTGGCACGGACCCCGGCACTGGTGTCTGCGAGAACTCGGCGCGCTACCGGAGGCCGTTCCATTCGGCGTGTCATCTGAACTGTTCCAGGAACGATGTGAAAAACAGGTGAAAACCATCCCGAGTTTTGTGACGTAACTATTTTAAACATAAAGAAAACACCAACAATTGGATCCCTCCGGTTGGCCGGATCCCCCACCGCCTGGCAGCTGTTCGGGCAACGGCACCTCCCGGATCGGCGCGAGTACACAAGGCTTCCGGGTAGTCAAGCGCGCTTGCGGATTCCAAGACTTTGCGGAGTTCTTTGTGAGAAGGAATGACATAGGAATGACAGAAAGGGTTAGGTCACAAAATCAGGTTGAGGGCGACAATAGGGAGACATAATGGGGGGCACCCAGTACCCTAGTCCGGAGCTGGTAGTGCATACCAGTGAGGAGACCTAGAGGCTGAATCTGGTGAGAAGAAGACATTTCGATTTCGATAGCTAAACCAATAGTGGATGAGGATGAGGATGAGGATGAGGATGAGGATGAGGATGATGATGATGATGATGATGATGATGATGATGATGATGATGATGATGATGATGATGATGATGAAACAGGCTCAGACTCCCCAGATTCCAGATGCTTGAAATTTGTATATAGATGTATTTAGTATTTCCTAGTAAACAATCAAAGACAAAGAGGTCCTTTAAATCTCACAAGGTTCTCAGCCACCACTGAGAAGATCTCAACACTGAGACTGTGTTATTGCCTGCAGGAAATCCCTCAAACTCAACATAAAAGGTAGGTGTGCGGGTTCCTGAACATCAAAACCAAGAACAACTAAGAAACAACCATGAAACTGCATGGAACAAACCAAAGAAGAAAGGAAGAGAACACATCAAAATACATCAAAAAGGATTCTTGAACATCGGCACGTGCGCCGTCTCCACACCGGGCACACCGTCGCACCTTTCGCTGCTGAAGCAACTCCTAGGCTTCCCGACAGGGCCCTTTAAGGAGGGCCCTGAAGAAGGCTTAGGACGTTGACTCTTTTCTTTTCGGTTTCAGAAGCAAAGACGTCCGGGCGTCCAAAGACTGCGGTGTGATGGGGTGTTGTGCAATCAAGGGGTTGCCAATAGATGTTTCATGAGTTTGGTTGTACAAACAAGTTCTCCACGCCTATGTATCCAATATCATGCAACACGGCATTTCTCTAAAGGGCTATTCGGTATTCTCAGCTGAAGGCTCGGCCCGGCCGGAAGCCGAAGGCGTGTCACAGTAGTGGAGCTGAAGCTGTTCTTACAACATAGATGCTCAACCAACTGATCCTCAGCCTCAGCACTTTCTCTTGCAACAAGGATCCACGGAAAGCAAATCAAGTGCAACAATGATAACGTTAGGCGTTCAAACCCAATAGACAAACAGTCATGAGTCATGAGTCATGGTTGTTAAAGTTGAGCCGACTCCATTTTAAGCATTAGTTCGTTCCAACAGCATTTGCAGGCCGCTGGGGGTCCAGCACTATCGCCGGACACACCGTCTCTGGACCTTCAAAAGCCGGTCTCTTGACCGTTCCGCATGGGGCAAGGCCCCGGTCTCTTCAGGGTCTCTTCCAAGACTCAAAATCCATGTCTGCGAAGTAGTCGTGGCGCTGTAGCTCATCCCTGAGCGACCCGACCAGGAGACCCACTGACTATGCCCGGCGGATGGCAGACCAGGGCGGACCGAATGGTGACCGATGTGACAGATCTGGATGATTCTGGATGGTTCATTCGGCTTCACACACGACACGATACAGCACCTCCCTGGTCTCCGAAATGGAGGCTTTTGGAGACTTGCAAGTTGCAGGTGGTGACCTGTTGGAGGGTCCTGGTTGATAGACAGCATATACGTCATTCTTCAGCCAACAATCAAAGTGCATGGTGAAAAAGAGTTGTGGTGTCCATCTCTGTGCTATACACTTATGTCCTCAGGAAAACGCTGGAAAACTGGTCATTCAAAACTTATAACCTTTAGCCTTTAGCCTAAGGTTTGAGCAATTCACAAGATCCTCACCTTTGGCACCTCCGAACAAACCCAAGCACCCACGGTCCAAAACCTCGCCGAGCCGCGTCGAGGAGGCACCGAGCCGGTTGCGCGGCTCGCGCACCATGGTGCCGTGGATGAAGGATCTCGGCGACCCGCAAGGTCGAAGACCGTCGACCCACGTGGGCGAGGGCGTTAAACGGCGCCCGGTGTTCACTGGAAGGTGGAGAATCTCAAGAAACACGTCCTGGACCTACCGATTTGGGCGGTCAAAACGAGGGAACCAGCCAGTTACCTGCAATGGCACAGCCGCCTTCATCGGGAAATTAGTCAGCTCCGCATAGCCAAGCTACTTGATGGGCTGAGACATCTGCAGCGTGTAGTTCCGGTCGCCAGCGGTGTGGATTTGGATCAGTTCTTCATGTCTTCATGTCCTTTGACCTATCACTATAAATTAGGATGAACAGTCATGTCCCGGCATTCTTGCGGTTTCCCTTCGGGTGTTTCCTGACTGCCAATCAATTCATCTCGCTATGCTGTCCCACCTTGATCGAATCTCAAGACTTAATTGCCAAACAAAGAACACCATGATGTCCACAAACATGTTCTACGAGAAAATGTATGAACACCGTGAGACTACGAGTCTCGCAGTCTGACACAACCGTAGTCAGCGTAGCCCTGTGAATTATGGTAGTAGGAAGGTGACCAAAGACCGGTTGTGGAGAACCTCTCATTTTGAGGCATACCGTGTGGTGCCATCGCGGCATACCCCCCTTTCGTTTCTGAGGAGACCCACCGGGCAGCAAAGGAGACAGCCCTCGGCAGATCCAGCGGTGCATACCTCAGGGGCTTAGCAAGCTAATCCGATTTTGGAAAATCGACTCCAGAAAAACCGGTCAAAACGAGCTTCAAAAAAACCAAAGACTTCACAAGGCCAGGTCCAATCGAAATACCATATAGCCAGGCTTGACATGGAACATTCCTGAACCATGACAGACTGGTGTTCACCAATCACTTGTTTGCATTCACCAAGAGATCAAGGGGTCTATGATGGTCGATGTACTCCTGAAGTCCAGCACCACTCGGTCCAAGTGGCATTGGCCAATGCTCCGAACCCCTTGGTGGTAGCAAACTCTGTAGCATACTCCAGACATCTTATAGATGCAACATACTCCCAGACACTCCATCGGACTGCCAGTCCGGACTGCCGCCCCAGACAGACCCCTTTTCAACCACCACCCCTGGCCGTTTCTCGGCAGTCCGGACTGGCAGTCCCATTAGTCGTGTTTGGGACTGGGAACCGAGGGAGACGACGACCCTCACCCGACAGCGACGAACGATCGGCGGTTTAAGGCGTTTCATCAAAGCCGGCTCTGTTAGGCATTGGAGTTCTTCATCTTCGGTTGCCAACAAGGGAGTACCAAACATATTCATTAACTTCATGCTCTATTCTTGAGACAACCCCATTTTACGGCAATTTTTTGAGTGCCAAGAGTCTGACCTTCGTGTTAACCACCTACTCACTGACAGGCCTATCGAACTCGGATGCGACTCGAAACAGAAATCAAATGCCCTGAAACAAGCTGCATGATGTTTCTCTGCAAGATCTCTTTCCTCAGCATGTTTGTTGGACGGGAAGCTGGTGCCGTTCTGTTTTTAGAGGTTTGTGAGGCAGAACGTGGTTTTGGCATGCAAAACATGCAATTTACAGGTCCGCAGTCCGCAGCATCCATAATGCGACATGTATAATTTCTGAAACTGCCTGGGGGGTTGAGGGCTTTGGAGGAATCTACAGCTCTCAAAGTGGTGTGCAATCACCATATTCTGCCACGTGATCAATGTGTGAAACTTCAAAAACCAAACTTTGTGGATGAACACGCACAAACTTTGACATGTTGGGTAAACAAAACTGGATGAAAAACCCGAGTTCCACAGTTCGCATGGACAAACGGTCACAGTGATGTTGCATATGTTTGTAAAAGCTGAACAAGGAACCCCCGCTGCCAAAGCGCGCTTCTTGGGTTGGCAAAAGATGGAAGGGTCAACCCTAACTTAAGACATCTTAAGACACTAGGTGTGGGGTGAGCAGTGCTCGTTGAGCAGGAAAAATGCCATACTCCAAGTTCCAATGTTTCAAGATTCTTCTCGTTTAGCTCTTGACTGGATATCTGTTAAGTTCATGCCTTAACCCTTCACAGTTCCGCCCGCGTGCTCTCTCGTGCCAAGCTCGAGCGGCTCGTGATGGAAGAAGGGCGGTAACCCAATGAGCATGTTATACCTCGATGTGCGCGGACCCTTCGGACAGAAACAAAAAAGGCTTTCGGCCTCGCGGACCCTGTTCATCTACCTCGCAACACGCGGTCACCGGCCGCGGCGAAAGTCTGACAACTGAGGCCCTAAAAACCACATGCTTTGAGGCGAAGATCCAAAGAAATCGATTTTAATATAGTTTAATCACGCATGCCAAGCATTGCCAAGCTGCAAAAGCACACCAAGGTTGTAGATGTCAACCTCAATCCGTGACATGCACCTGTGACACTGAAACACCGAACATCTACCAGCAGCAGCGAGGGGATCTTGAGGGGCTATTGGACTAGCAACATCTGTTTAACCCAAATGGTTGGAGGATGTTGGAGGCTGCTGCTGATCACAAGGCTTCTTTCTATTTGTATAATGGGCCTAATGGGTATATCTCAAGTCCTGACAACCTACCACTACCCCGACCTGTTAAATTCCTAGACACTTCGAGTCTTGAGTCTTTCAGACCATTCCCTTTTACCAAAGGGGCCTTCGAAGAATTCTCAAGCTTTTGAACGGAATTGGCCACCTACTCCCTTCATCTGTTCACGGCTTCTTTCCAAAATTTTGAGTTCCTTCAGACACTTGAGATACCGGAGACAGTACCGGATTCTGGTCCAACCTTTCAACCAACGACCCTCAATTTTTGGGACCCTTTTTGCTAAGCCACGGTGTGGTTGTACTTCTGTCGCAGCAGGACCTCTGGAGCGATATAGGCCACCTGCACGAACCGATGTCTTTTACGTGTGCCGACCACAAATCGTAGATGACCTTGCAGCAGGTGGGCCAGTTTTTGACATGATTTCAGATATGCTTACCGGCTAGCACGGTTTCGAACCGCAGTGTATGAGCAATGGGCATTCAACACATGTTCAACATATAAGCTCAAAATGAAAACAACACTGAGACTGTGATAATTACGGCCCATATTTGCGCTGCATGATCTTGCATGTGAGGCTTGCAAAACACAGGAACGGGTTTGAAACCTTGGCGCTATAGAAGCTTGCTTGGTCACGCATTGGGTGAATAGACTCCGCTCGGAAATAGAAAGCTAAACACAGAAGGAACTTAGTTAGCTTCAGAAATCTTCAGAATCTCAAGGTCACCCGCACACGTTGCAAACAACCTGCGCTTGACGAACTTGAGACACCCTTGCCAAAAATTGGACCATTGTTATGCACAATCGCATAAGACCATAAGATTAAACAACCTACCTAATTTGTAAAAAACACATAATATCATATAATATCTGATATATTGTTATCATTTTATATCTAATAATCTAATACCTACATAGCTTGGCTGGTCATAGTTGACTCTCCCATGGCTGCAGCTCCCATCTCCAGTCGCACCGATCCGCAGTGGGTGCGGGTGCCCAAATGCCGTTGCACCTCATCGTTGTTAGGCGAAAGTCGGCTTAGAGAAGCGAAGAAGGTCGGCTGATAGGACTCTTTGGAAAAAAAAAGAGTCAAACCTCCATCCCGGGATTCACCCCGGTCACTCCCCGATGTGTTTTGTGAACGGATTTGGAAGTGCTGTTTTTGGTTGTCCTCCCCTCCAATCACCGGTGGAAAGCCACCGCCGGTGAAACCTCACCCTGGGAGGGCGAGAAAAGCTCCACCGGGGTTGAAACACCGCGGGGCTCCGAGGGGAGCTCTGAGCTTCACAGGTCTGGCTGGTGGTTTTAACTCACAAACAGGGTTTCAGTGGCACAGAAGGGATTCATATGATTACTGTAATATACTGTAATCAAATTTAAGAATTTGACATATCTGACATTTCTTAAATGTATTAAAGGTGGACACTTAAGAATTTCAATCATCTAACAGATCTGAATCCACAGAGCCAACACGCGACCACGTAATAGATGCTGAACGATGTGGGCCCCCCTTTCTCGCTTCAAGATGAGCAGCGCGATGAAGTTCTCCCAATAATGTTCCAGTGTGTAGTGTAGCTGCTGGCTTGCAAGCATGTCGCAACAAAAACCTCCCGTCATGCTAAGAACTTTTTCTATCCGCATCTGTCCCCCTGTCAGGATCCCCTATCCCTTGTGTTCGTCTGGCGACGGTCCTCGCCGGGGATCGGGTCGTCTCCGGTCGTCTCAGACCGACCTCCACGGTCCTCGCCGACTCTCCTGAGAGTGGCGCTCCGTCCTTGGAGAGTCCAAAGTCCGTCAGCAGAGCGTGGCCCTGGGTGTCCAACACCACCTGGGAGGGCGACGCACGGACGGGCGGACGCACGGGGGTTGGGGTTGGCTTTCAGAAGGATCTCGGGAGCAGGATGAGACAGAATGAGCATGTCATTAAAGTGATCGCTGGTCCTGGAATCACAATTAGTTGCGAAGGGAACATCCAAGGTTCCATGATGAGGTCGGGGTACATTTCTCTGACAAATGGGTGTGTTTATGCAAAACTTGAGCTGAATTGACCACGGAGTGTTCTATTCCTTGCAAGCGGGTGAATACGACAATTTGATTCACATGAATGGCGTACCTTGTGGGGATGCTGGGTCAGCACCCGGCTAAACGGTCTGCATTTAGGTCTTATTGAAACAAACCAGATATATTGAGCTTACAAATTATATAGGCACCAGCAGAATCACATGCAAAATCTAGCCCCAGGATGTTCCAGGATATTTTTTATTGGGTAACACGGCAAAAAAGAGTAGAGCTTCACAAGTGTGAGGCTGGCTCCCATCCCCAATGCCAAGCGACATTGTCAGGCTTTAAGTCTCTGTAGATGATTTTCCTGGCGCGTCGAAGCGTGTCAACACTACATCCGAGCCAAGAGACCCTGGGCCAAAAAGGATCTATATAGATGAGCTACCAACCTGGGACAGCCGGGCCTCTGCATGTTAGGACAGAACAGGTATGATCATCAAAAAGAAGAGAACATTGGGAGGCAAGTCCCAACTTCCTTTTTAGAGGAGTGGGAAACTAACTTGACTCGTCATGACTCGTTGCAAAAACACCCCTTGCCTCGCATGAAGGTGCTTCAAGGCCAACAGCACCTCGCCCAGGTATAGCTGGGCCTCGGAATCGAGGATGCGGAGGAGGCCTGTGTTCAGATGAGAAAACACGACGTGATGTTTTGCACCCCTAGTGGCGTCCTTGCTCCGTTCGTAGCGATGCCAGGAGCCCCTAGTAGCCTCCTTGCTCCTAGTAATTAGTACGGCCAGGAGCCCCTGGTACCTATTCCACAATCATCCCTTTTGTCCTAAGTCGTCTGGAAGAGAATGTAGTAGTCTGACGAGCGAGTCAGATGCTCCAAACTCTTCAAACTCTGCCAAAAAGAAAGACAAATTAATGAACGACCGTTGGACCCTCGCCCTCCCACCGCCGCCATCTCGTCTGGTCTCTCCGAAACTAACGAACGAACGCCTCGCGTCGCTCATCCGCTCATCCGTCGCGTTCAGGGCCGAGGTGCCAAGGGAGGAGGGAAGCGATCTCGGCCACCGCGGTCTGGGATGTGTTGTCGGTTTGCGTGGGAGCCCAGTGGCTTTAAATCAGTTGAAACGATTCAAAACGCCGCGTTTGGTCTCTCCACCTCGCAGATGTTGGGCCAGTTTGGGTCCATGTGTTTTTTTTCGAGGAAAGTAAACAAAGGCACCGGCTGCACCGGCTTGGTGCGTTTTCAGTGGACCAAGGGACATCGTTGGATGAGCTGCTGCAGGTTTCCACCGGGGCAGAACTGCATCACTAGCACCTGAGAGCTGCCAGGAGCGGTTTTTCAGCGATCGTCGTCGTGGACACCAAACAGACTTGAAACATCTTGAAACTTGAAACATGAGAAATCAACATCACGACATCTGCAAAAGGAAAGAATTCTAGAGTCAGAAGTGGGCATAGCTGCGAAAACTAGACATGTTTCACCTGGGATTCCAGACACAGATGAGCACTTACCCACTATCCTTGCACTTTCGGTCAATGTCTGAGACCGGCACTAAATGCTTTTGTGTTTGAAATGCGTACTGCAAAGATACCTGAGCCGCGCAATTTGGACACCAAGGGCGACGAATGCGGGTCCTGACTGCATCAGCCTGGTTGGCCACTCCAGAGTATGCCGTGTTCGCTCGGGTGGCGCGGAGTGTTAACCAATTGCCAATTGCTGCAAATACGGGACATGATGGGACATGTCATCTTTGGCCAATCCCCGTCCACCATTGGACCATCGTCTGATGCGGATAGAAGATATACAGAAGGCCCGGCGAAACTCGTTCTTCTCGTGCGCTTCGGTTGTTCTTCTCGTTCAGATTCGAGCGTCAATGTAGGGATGCTGGATGTAGGAGAGGATGTTCCGCTCGGTCATTGCGTAGCGCAGCAAGTTGCTGCTCATGATCCTCTCCTGCAGGCGTATACGAGGGAGATTTCGGAAGCTGTCAACAGAATACCCAAGACCGGTATGGAGGAAAGGCATCCTCAAGAGATCATGATCAGTTGATCAGAAGTCCCTTGGACTGAACTTGTTGCTGCTTGTTTCTTTCACCAGGTGGCTATACTGGTGTGGCTGGATCATCTCAAATCCCATGGATTCCGTGAAAATTGTAAAAATCGCAAAAATCTCACATCATTCCTTTCAGCACCGCCTTGTGGAGGACCTTCATGGCATAGTTCTTTCCGGTGACCTTGTGCCTCACTTGGAAGACCTGCGCCAGAAACGACAGTCCTCATGTCTCGGGTCCGGTCGGACGTGTCCTCGACGGCGGCGTCCGGGCGGGTTTTGCGGTCGGTATGAGCCACCACACTTGTGGGAGGCCTTTCGTTTGATAGCTGTAGTATCCTATAGCTCTGTATACCTCTGTCTTTTGTGTAGTTGGCTCACTGCGAGACCACTCCAATGTGTCGCAAGTCCGGCAGAGAAGAATTCAAGCGTTGCCGGTCCAAGCGCCGCTTGATCAAGTTGATGTCTTCCTCAACGCTACCTTTCACCAAAAGAAGGCAACAGATGCCAACTCGTCAGCTGTCCAAAACGCTTTCCACCTAATTACACTCCCGAAAACTAACATGGACTCTGAGAATGGCACCCTCAAAGACTTTCCTCTATAATCTCTATATAAATATATACAACCAGTGGTTTTAAGGGTCCATGTGAGTTCTCAGCGGGGTAAGGGACATCTCTCCATCGGACAAGTCGGCGGCCTCTCCAAAGGCTCCGCGACCCAACCGCACCAGGAACCTGACAAGAGTGGAAACTGCCAACTGCAAATGAGATGCGTTCGGTGTTGTTTTCAACAGTTTCGGATACGGGGAACCATGGGGAAACTTCGGTGGCAACCAGGCAATCTTTCTAGTAGAAGTCTGCTTCTCATGAAACATGCTCATCTTGCTCAAATAAAGATAATCTCAGCAGCACAGCAGTTGCTGCAGACAATATCAAATAATCCTTCATCACTACCGGCGCGAGTTTCTCGCCAAAGGCGAGGTCGAGAGTTCCTCGGTCTGAGGTCTATCCAAGTCTCGATGTTCAAGTCGATCGAGGACTCAGGATTGGTCAATGACCTCAATCATACAATAATTACACATTACTTAAGGAGGTAAGGGACCAGGTTTTACCGGAGCATTGGACTTGTAAGGGTTGATTGGGAAGATTGAAAGATCACCTCCTTCACCCGCCGGGCTCCAAGTACCTCCTCAAAAGGAATTTGGACCTTCCAAACCCACACCAAACACCTTCTCACAGAGGTACTTGGAGCCCTATAGGGCCTATTTCACCCTGTGCCGGCCCTTACCTCAGTGCACCACACGTGCACCACATTAGGATCGCCCATCCAACCACAAAGAAATACGTAACGTTCTCCGGAACCCAAACGCGACAACATCGCAAACTTCTTTCAAGCAGTGCTGGTGCTGAGTCACTCAAAGGACTTGGGATTCACCGGCTCTCGCTCGCTGTCGCGAAGCCGGGTGAAGCAACTGGAGGAGCTGGTTCGACCTCGGCTCGCTCAACGACAAACGACAGCGGCTCGCTCAGCTCGCTCCACTGCAGTGGTTTTTGGCCGCCTATAGATCACGTCGGTGAAGCGGGTTGTTGAGGCCCCGAAACGCCCGGGACGTTCAGCATGGTCGTTAGACCCCGTCCAGGACGTTCTCTCTTTGTTGGTCCCGTAGGTTTGACTTGAGCTTCACCTCTGTGGACTGTCCATTTGACCATGCATTGAAACTGCAACCCGTTGGTCAGGTACAAATCGCCTGACCACCCTCGCCAGGACGGTCTATCTCCGCTCACCGTACCCATCCTCCCGTTCGAATGCCCACCGCGGGGCTTCCGGTGCTGCCGACCGATTCCAAGGACCGGCGAGAAGGACGCTCAGCTTCCGGTGCCTCCCCTGAGACGGGACGGACGGGGAAGCCATGGCACGAAGGGCGCCATCCGAGATTGGCTGGGTTTGGCATAGCCGGTGCCCCAAAACACATGCCGATGCCTATATACTATACCTCCATGATCCTCGATCTATGTTCAGCCTGTAGAAAGAAATCTGCTCAATGAGGACCAGTGAACTTGTTCTATATCGTCTTATTCCTCCTTTTGAACCAACCCTTCACCACTCTCGTTCGCCCGTCACCACTCTCCTACGGCATGGACCCACCGACCCCCGCCTTCCACGCTCCTCCTCGTCAACAGGCGCTGCACGGCGTCGAACCTGGAGATGCCAACGCCGGTTGGGTCGATGTTTCCCAGTCCCAAGCAGAAAGAGTCACCTGGAAGGAATGGAACTCCCCTGTTCCAATAAGGCTATGTGTAAAGGATTTCAAGCTGGCGCCGGAACAGGGACGGTTCCAAGTCCAAAGGATCTGAAAAGCCTTTCTGGGGTGCCTCTGTCTGAAAGCAGAATTCGAACATGAAAGAACCCATCAACAAAAACTGACGAGCTCAAGCAGGATTCCACTCTTGGGGCATTTGGGTTGTAACATGTTGTAACTATGGTAAAACACTGCGTGTATGCCATATATGCCTACATTGGGGTGGTTTCAGGGGTCAATGTAGGCATATATGGCATACATGGAGTGTGTGGGTATGGTAAAACATGGTAAAACCAAAACCAGCACCTGGAAACTCTCAGGTGGTCCATCTGGATGTCCATTGCATGGGCCGGTTGAAGACGAGATTCTTCGGGCAGAAACGCCCCACAGGATGGGTTTCCAAGAAACGCCCCACAGGATCTTGGCAGAATTGATGTGGTTTCCTTCCCAACTATCTGTTGCATGTGTCAGTGAAAGGTCCGGCCTTCCATTGCGCCGCAACGTGCCAGTGGCATCTGCAGTACGTTGGTAACCATCCTGGACAATGGAAGGATGCTCGGATGGATGAGCTCGATTCACTTCATGTTCTTCACGAACTTCTTCATTTAAATTAGCATCTTCTTTGCCCTCTTTGTTCATCTTTGCTTAGGGCCGCGCCGACCACGTCAAGGACTCCAACTCCAAGAGCATCTCGGGCTTTGAGGCCTCGAGTGCGGTACGCGTGCGCGAGTAGAGGCGAGCGAAGCATAGCTTTCGAAGATACACTCCCTGGAACTAACATGGTGACGTGGAGCATGGCCCCGAGTTCGGAAGACCAATGTGTTTTCCACTACAAACAGGTGGTGCCATCCACGTAACCATGTGAATTCCAGGGAGAGTAGGAGAGTATTGGATCTTCCGTTCGTGACCAAAGGGCCTGTACTGTAAGTTCGATCACTGGACTGGGACTCCAAAGTTTGATCACTTGCCCTAAGAATCCAGGCCCTCAAACAGATAGGGTTGTGAGGGCCCGGGACCCCTGCTATGGAGGGTCCGACCCCTGCCATGGAGAGAGCCCAAGGATTCTGAGTTCGTTTCGGGACAGGGAAAGTTGATGTCGACTGGAGACCGAATGTTCGGCCTTTCGGAAAGGCGTTCAATCGCCCGCACATTTTTCAGAGATGCTGCATTCACCTTCCACACGGTTCAACCACCTGCTGCATCCTTGCTGCAGGTCTTGTTGAAGGTTTTGCGCATTGAACGCCCATGCTGACGCAAATATTTCGGCAAACCCACCTGTGGCTTGTGAACTCCTTCTTCTCTAAACAACCAATCGTGATTGGATTGTGCCAACTATGAAGCGTCCCATCATTCATTTGACGGACATACGATGGGCTTTCAGTGCATGCTGCATGGCAGGCCCCATCCCACTTTGCGCGCCCAAGGCACCAAATGAAGTGGCAGGTGACCATCCTTGGGGAGTCCAGGGAGTCGGTCGAACATCGGTCGGTGGCCAGCTCCGGAGAATGGACAGAGACCGTCACTCGCATGAGATGATGATCTGAATTTGCGCCCTCAAATTGAGGAAGCGAATTACGCAGAAATGATTCACTTCCAAGACCCTGACTGGGGACCCCAAACTTTGGATTGTTTGGACTCCAAACCCCTTCAGGTTTGATGGAGCATGATGGGCCCCTCTGCCTGAGTTCCTTCAGACCTGTCAAGTGCGGGCCAGAACTCCCATGGACAAAGTGCCAGGATGTGCCAAGTGCTCAACATTATATAAATAGAAGCAAAATACAACACACACAAATTGTTGTAGTTTCTTTTGGTTGCTTGATGTTAACTTGTTTTCTATATATTACAGTATGTTTGTCTCCATGTGTTCATCGCCGGGCCGGTTCACATCTCTGGCGACCGCCTGCCCTGACCGAGCCCTGCCCTGACCGATGGATGCCCCGGAGCCCGTCCTGGCTGGGCACATTGGCATCCGCTCGGTGTGCTAGGAGCACCTTCGTCACCTGCAGGTTGCTTTGAAAGGCAGAGACCTGGGCGCAGCGCTGTCTCGCGCAGCCCGACGCGAGACGACCGGCGCCGACTGGGCTTCTCTTCTTCGCGAAGAAAGCGTGCTGTTTCGGTGGTGTGATCATGAAAGATCCATCCGTTGGACGACACGAATAGAGTCGGGAAACAACGAATCGCTGTGGTCTCGACTTGGTCTGTATCGATTTATTCGGCGAGCTTAAGGAGGTTCATTCCACTTCCCTCTGCTTAGGAACTGAATCAACCAACTAATGCAAAAAATGTTCTCATCACCAATCGTATAGCCAGGACTTGAGTCAGTTGAGCCACCAAGAAAGTGGGATATGGGTCCCAGTTTCTCAAGGATGGTGCCATGAATTTCATTCGGACTCGATCAATCCTGCCTGAAGGGAATCACGCTCACCACGCCAGGGGAATCCATTAGCATCACTCTTGCCTTGCATTACCTCTCTTCTTACAATCTTTGGGTTCTAACAACGTGCCCAAGTTCAGAAACCACACCTCCATCTCTTCAGTTTTTGGCTTCTGACTGATGTTCTGATCATCTTCTGGCATCAAGTCTACCATTTGAGGGTCACCTGGTTAAGGTCCACGTTTCACCTGCCGACCAGATGCATGCAAAGGGGTGAGCCCTTGGAAGCTGCGGTGCTCCTGGCGCCCCACGTCATGTCTGTGTCCAGAGGCCCGCGTCGCGGCGCGGGTTAGTTGGGGGGATCTTTTCCATGTTTAATCATACTAAAACATATCATTATGTTTTTAATCTATGTTTCAAGCATACCAATGCATCAAACTGCAGGAACTTGTTGACCTGTAGCTCGGAATCGCACCAGTGGTGCTTGCCAATGTGGTGCAAATGAGCCATGCCAACCATGTCCCCCAAACCTGCACTCCTTTTTCAACGGTTGAACCTACATACCCACACGGTGGCGGGATGGTCACATGATCAATATTCCTCTGACCTGAAGCCAAACAAACACAGACTGAGGCTCTTGTTGCATTTGGCATAAGACCACACACACATGAAGCATCACATGAATCCTCACCCTGTTCAGAAAGTCGCTCAAGCTATCTCCCCGCACCGATCCTTCCTTCCGACCGGTTCCCACACCTGCCACCCCTTCCCTTCGGTCCCTCCGTCACGGTCGTCCGTGCGGCGGATCCGCGGGCGCTCCGGCGTGGCGTGCGCTTGCAGCAAGACCTGGACGATCTCCGCGGAGCCGTTGGCCGAAGCCAGGTGAAGGGCACTGCGGCCCTGAGACGAAGCAGTGAAGGTGAAGGATGTGAAGGTGAAGACCGGGGGGGGTCCGAGTGAGCTGTGTTTTGTGCAGGGTTCAACATTGACATGGTTCTTATTTTAAGACAAAAAGAAAGCAAGCATTCGTAAATACATTGGGCGTCATTGGGCTTCAACGGCTCTTTTTCCCTGTGAATTCTGAGGGATTGCCAGAGCCTTCGATTGCGTGCAACCACACCAGATCGATCGTGCGTGCCATAGAACAGAGGTGCGGCTTGATCATCTGGTCAGAGCAGTGATTGAGATTGAACTATATCGTATCCTGTCAGGAGACGATCCAAACAATATGATACTATCTGGATCTGATACTCAACACCCCCCAAAATAAGCGGGCCAAAATGAACGTCTGAGTCTTTGTAAGCCCCTTAAGAACAATTGTCAGCATCCCTCTCCAAAGTGATCATGTCCGAAAAAATGTCCATGGATCGCAGACGGGTGATGCCCACGCATCAGACTCCCCCCCGATGGGTCTGGGACTCCCCCGCGGTGGGCCCATCGATGGCATTGGCCCGCGCGGGCGGGGCTGCTCTGAGCAGCGCCATGCAGCCCGCAGCATCGCCCAACTGGCGGGTTGCGTCGGAAGAAACCTGGTGGACGGGGTGCTTCTAGAGGTGACGGATCACATAGAACACACGTCTGGCAAACAAAGAGGCTCACCAGGACCATAGTTGCCATAGTAATAAGCACCAGGACATTCACACCTTCCAAACTACTGAAGGGGATGACGATGATATGATGATCGCCTCAAACAGTTTGAACTCCTGGCGCTTTTCGACATCTTTTTCTCATTTCGCCAGGCGCTTTTCACACAGAGTCACGCCATGCGAGGCTTCCTGGCAGGGAGTTGGCGCGAGTGAAGGAGTGAAGAACCGGATGCAAGTTCCACCACATATCCGTAGAAACATAGCCAAAGAGGCTTGGGACAAAATGAAAACAAACACCAGAAGAAACATGATAATAGCGTCCTTGCCCCTAGTAGCGAGGCCAGGAGGCCCTAGTAGCTTCTTGTTCCTAGCCCCTAGTAGCGTTCTTGCTCCTAGAATGTTACCATCAGTTCCCCCCAGTTTGTGTTACCGGCAGGCTGGTCGAGCGTCACGCCGCAGAAACACGATACCTCGACAGGAATGTTGACACATAAATTATTCATCTTCCAACGTTGTTTATATTTGTCTGCGAACACAAAAATGGATTTTATAGTTTATAAAACGATCGAAAACCACAAGATACCTCGACTTTGGGTGACTGGATGCCATTTCGAGGACGTCTATCTGACGGCCGTGCAACTGATCGCGTTAAAACTAAGCCCCCAAGACTTGCCTAGCCTTGTCCTGAAGTTTTGAACCGTGCGGTGTGTCCATCATTTGTGTACGTTGGCATGATTGGTGAGGCAAAACCCATCCAGAACCCTGAGAGGCCTCTCAGGGACTTTAGAATCGGTTCAAAAAAACATGCATCACCCCTTTGAATGGTGGAAGGAGAGGCTTAGTCTCCAATGTCAAGAGGTGCCTCGTCCAAACTCAAGTTCAGCAGGTGCGGATCGAGTTGAAGTGAGTTTGGAAGATGCTGGATAGATGTTGGTTTCAAGTGTACTTCTGGTGACTTAGTAAGTCAACCTTTTCTGCTTCGCCCAGATGGTAGCGGTTCGTGAAACACTCTGCACATATGGAATATGATTAACACAACAAACTGATTCGGGTAAAAAACAACTTTCGGATTTCGGGGACCGTTGTGGACGCCTCCTCAGCTTGAACCAACGATCCCCAAAACCCCTTGAGCCTTGGTCAGGCCCTCTGCGAAGTCAAACTCCGAGAGATACTCGGCCGCAGCGTCGCGGCTCTGCACGAAGAAGGACTTGGCCTCCTCAAAGTTCTCCAAATGAAAGTGCGCTAAACCTTCCCAGAGCGGTCAAAGGGACGAACTCTGTCTTCGGCCGCAACCACAAAAAAAAGGGGTGGGAAGCCCCGCTTTTCAGCACCAGAAGTCAGCTCACCTCATGAGTTTCTAACAAGGGATTGTTTCAGCCATTTTCAGCATACAAACAGCAAAATCCTTGGGTCTCATCATGGAAGAATGGATTTGAAACTCAGCTAGTTGAGTTCATCCAAACTACAGGTTCTAGTTGATTGGAAAGGAGAACCTGTAATATGCTCAACACAAAGGTGCGTCCATCCATCTGAGAGTCAAGCGGCCCATGTAGTAGAAGTTCCTCTTGCATTTCTTCAACTCAAAGGCTTTCTTCATCCTTCATTCGGCCACAACTGCGGAAACATGAGGGTTAAACCGGGTGAAACTAATCGCAACTGCGGTGAGACAGGATTTCTCTCAGTCTGATGTCCTCTTACAAACTACATCTAAGTGGGCTATGAGCACCCATCAAATTAAGACAAGGCGAAAGGGTGGCCCAAAAACACAAACTTTTGACAGATTCAGGGAGATCTAGGCCGTAAACGTTTTGATGTAGAACAAAGCACCCACATGTCGTTTCGTCGGTGTAAAGAGTTGCAACTTCTATCAACGGCAAATCATGATACCTTCAGGTGACAGTGAGGATAGCCACACAATGATGAAACTGTGAGGACGAAGAGACGAAGAAAACATGTTGACGGTGATGACGAGTGTTTTGGACAAACATGATGACGTTCACTTCCAACAGACTTCCAGACTTCCCAGGAAGGTTGTTTGGCACACAGATTCATTTCATTACCATCAGCCTACATCACCTACATCAGCCTACGGCCTTCGGTCCGGTGATGCCGCGGCGTTCGGTCCGGTGTTTTGCCTTTGCAGCCCCCAAACTGGGGTTCTCATTGATTTGTCCCGGTGGCACATCTTGGCACCGGTGGCCACACAAAAATAAAGCGGAAGGGTCTCTTCTTCGACGGGGGCGTCTGACGGTTGCACAGGGCCTGACCTGGTCAATTCCCAAAGGAGGAAGGTTGCCCAGGGCCCTTGTGAACAATTTCTTGAATCAGCCTCTAATGGGTCGGCGGTCCGCCCCGATCGGTTATGCAGGTGTCTTACAGAGGGGGCTGATACGTGTTTTTGCCTCAACCCTCCGTTGTTAATGGTGCCCCAAAGCTTCGGAAGATGCCCATGCCGTCCAAGGCTCAACGTTAAGGCCTTGGGCAAGTCCCGTAAGGGCCACGGAGCAGCGATGAAGAAGCAGCCCTCGAAGATGAAGCCCAAGCCTCCTAGAGCCACTAGCTTGGAGGCTATCGGACGCTAGTAGGTTAGAGGCCATCGCTATATATATAGTCGCTACTAGGTTGGAGGCCATTGCTATTAGGTTGGAGGCTCTCCAAGATGAAGCCCAAGCCTCCTGGAGCCCATCGACCCAAACCACCACGACCGGACCGGTCGACATGGGCTTCGTTTGGCCATCGGCACGGCGGTGGGCGCGGCGGAGGCACGGACGCGTCCTTCTTCCTGCGGCCCGTTCTTTTGCATCCTCCGCGCGTTGCGCAGGAACTCCTGGGAGGATAGCAGACCCAGGAGTGCTCCGTTCAGTGGGTTCAGAACTTGCAAAACGTGAGACTGCAGCATTCCATTTGATCGTCTCTCTTTCTTTGCGGCATCTCACTTGGCACACAAAAGAAGCACCTTACCAGCAACTACTGAATGTATTTTTCCTGATGAAATCAACTTGCTCTTTTCGTCTGCTTTTCCTTTAGACCCTGTTAGACGACGTTTCTATATACTCTTCTTCTACACGGCCATCGCCCTCGCCGAACGCGCACGCGTTCGGACGACGTCCTGTCCCCCGCCGGTGAGCGCTTGCCGCACAATCCCATTGGCCGAGCTCCTGGGGCGAGCTCGGTGGAAGATGGTGGAACTGAACCGCAATGGATGTGAGACGCGGTTCGGGTCCGACGGGAGATCAGAAAAAGCAATAAACCCATTGCATCCCATTGCCATGTACTATTTTATACTCCAAAGAAAATTCCCCAAGCATGGGTGAGTAGCTCAGTCTTAGGGAGACCGACCGACATCTGGCAACCCCCCGAGTGGCTTTGGTGGGGAACATCGACCCAAACGGGAGGAAACACCATGGAAACCCCTCAAGCACTTCTCCCGAGATGAACATCAGAAGCCTGGAGACAAGCTCCTGATTGTTTTCCGTGAAAGATAATCCACTTCTTTCCATGGTATCTATGAGCCTTGATCCGTGAAACGAAGTGCAAGTGGCACCCCATGGTACCCCCTCGCTGTAGGCACTACACTTCTCCGCAAAGTGCGCCCAAAGATGAGGGGAGAACACTCCTCTTCCCATTTCCGAGGTGCAGGCTGGCAAACCTATATAGCCGCTCCTTTCGATTCATCGGCCAAAACCACGTGTTCACTTCCGACATGTCATGTCAGACCATGACAACAACACACAGCTCTTTTGATACCAAAGGCACATGTACTGAAAGGCATCTGCATAAATGGCGGCCGCCCGTGGGTGATGCGGCCAGGCGCTGAGAGCCCTTTTCCTGACCAACGGCTGGCACGTTTTAGACGGCGGCCCCGGTGGGCCCCTCCGGTCGAGCAGTGAATAACACAAGCACGTTCGAGTAAGAAAACCATGTAGAACCTGAAAGAGGAACAAACAACACAGCGACTTTAGCACGGGCACATGTCATGGCAACCGTGAGACTATGGGCACTGAGACTGTTCGGCCAACAAAATGCAGCTTTTTCATACACGCTTGGCTGCACTCTACTATTACTCAACTCCACCTATTGCAGGTTTCCCAGATGACTGGTGTGTTCTAGGCTGAAGCCACCAACTGGTAGGTGCTCAAAAACATGTAACATTGCAGTGGAAGCCAACATACGTCCACAAAGAACGTCAATGAGAGAGCCACACGGATTGTTTCACCATGCTGCCATTGGACTTGTGACTGTTGACACATTACATAGACACCTCGAACACAATAGTCGGTGCATTGGAACATGAAGACACCCTCAAATGATTTCTTGATTTTTGGTAGTGTGTTTTTTGTTCTGCCATAATTAAATATTTTGCACAATTCCGTGTGCTGGTGGGCCCTCATTTTGGCACACACACACACAAACATCCGTTTGCTGGTTCAACCCTGTCAGTTGCATCACCATCTGACCATCCACATCAAACCAAGCTGCGCATGCTCAACAGCTTCCGGGCCCACCTTCTTCCAAATGCGGACGTTCTCCGCATTGTCCTGGGGCTTTGCAATTGTTGCTCCGCATGTCACTCTGATGTATCAAATGAAACGCACAGTGCTTCGCCCTGCAACTGGCCACAGCCAGGGCTTTACCGGATGAACAGGACTGGAAACCACAAGGTGAAGCACACAAGGCCACCGACGAGGGCCCATTTTCTGTCCACTTGCACCTCTTTGCACCCCTCCACTTCAACTTCTCTAAATGAGGGCCTGGCTTCATCTGTCACGAATCACTGTTTTAAGTTCAACTTCTTCGACACCACTCTTCCATTCGGCCAGCATCGCTCCTGAGTGCCGGAAATCAACAGCATGTTGCCATTCGTCTGGATGCGCATCACACCTGAACGACGCGTGACGTTCCACTTCCGCGGAACTGCACCGCCTATGCGCCGAGTGGAAACTGATGTGTGGATGGGGAGAGAAATCGGTAGCATTTGGGTAGGAAACATGCGTGTCTTCCCTCGTGTCTTCCCTGCATTCTAAATGTGAATCGAATGTGGAGTTCCTGGTCATTTTTGCGTCCTTGTAAAGGGAATCATATTATGAGGTGGGACAGCATCACTGCAAAAATGTGCATAGGCATTCCCAGTGAACTCCTGGGTCATCTTCGCCTCATTCCCCATGGCCCATGTATCTTAAGAACCCGATCCAGGACAATGAACACATTGTATCTTAAGATTACAATAACATTATCTATTTTTCCCAGCTGTAAATCCAGGACAATCATGTATCTTAAGATTTACAGCTGGGCCTTTTCGAGCTCCGGAATCCAACATCTTCAGTGCTAGAGCATCAGCCAGACGTTGCCAGGCGGCAGTTCAGTGCATCGGCCAAGTCCAAGTGGGCACCCGTCTCCTCTTTCTCCTCGAGCTGTTGCCTTCGTGCGAAAATCACCGAAGTGCTGGCCTCGGACGTCGACCTTGCTGAGAAACCTTTTGGAAAGGCATGCAATGCTTTGCCAAGGAAGTCGGTGCCACTTATGGTAAGGATGTACATCTGCCTGGTAGATACCTGTAGGACCCATAGGTGTGGGGCTGCCTCCTTTTGATTGTGACGGCAAAACAAAAACACACACAAACAAACAAACGAACCAACGAACCAACCAACCGAAAGACAAAATAAAAAAGAAAAATATAAAGAAGCATTTAAAACAAACAAAGAGCAAACAAAGAACAAAGAAACAAAAAAACAACATCAAACAACCAAGCAAGCAAAAATCAAGCAAAAAAAATGAAACAACGAAACAAACAAAACAAACGGAACAAACGAACGAACAATCCATTCTCGGGAGCCGGCGTCAAGCCTAGGCAACCTCACACTCTGAAAACCATCAGACCATCAGGAAAACAACATGCAGTAGCTACCATGCCCATTGCTGATTGCTGTGTCACAGGCGGGATCTTTGCAAACGACTCACCTCAGCAGCTGCGCCGCTTCTTCGCAGTCACGCACACTTCGCTGAGGCTTCGAGAGGAGAACCTCCGCACGATGCCGCAAAAATGCCGGGGAGCGAGGAGCGAGGAATCAGCTGGGCGTGCTGTGAGGTTTTGTGTTTGGATAATTTTGGAGATGCCGCGTCTGTTTTTGGGTCATGTTGGGTCTTCTGGTTGCGCCATTGGTGCCCTTCGTGATGCGGAAGGAGCCAAGGCGAACGGCGCGAAACAGTTCGGTTCTGCGATGGCCGGTGTGGCTTGACGAGGGGGAGGTCCGCCTTGGCTGATGGAGGTCCACCCCTTCCCAGCAGCCCGCAGCGGTGGAAAGTGAAGATCCTCAGTGACACAAGTGATGGAGCTATAGGTTGGTGTGTCCGTGCATGTGTTAAGAATCCCTGAAAGATGCAGTGCACGGGCTGAAATGTGTTCAAGGTGGGGTTCGGAAGAGTGCACGGGCCGGGCACGAGTGTACTCTGACTCTGGTCTTTGCATCTTGGGCACCTGAATTTCGGTCTGCGGTCTGCCCTGTCCAAAGGATCGAGACCTTAACAGGAGTTCCCCAAGAATGCTATGAATAAGCCCTATCGGTAGATGGACTAGTCAGTTCAAGCTGGGACTTTTTGTCAGGCTGAATGCGTCTAATCAGAACACACTTGTTCGCTCCCATCAACAGAACAACAACCATCGTAAGTTCTTCTTTTCTTAAAGGATCCATTGGTTCTTTCATTTCAAATGGATTCCAAGTGGATCTTTTCTTGTTTAATTGAGGTTTCTTTCTTCCATTGGAATCGACCGCACCTGGACCCCACCGATCCGAGCTGCCCGAGCAGCGCCCAGAAGAAAAAGCGGTAGACCGAAGGCATGGCGGCCCAGGCCCAGAAAAGCTGTGAACCCAAGGGAGCTTGGGGGTGTGTCGAGTTACTATGTTGTTTGTTTTTAGATGAATTTATAGGTGGTGTTTTTTTGAATCCAAAGCAATCCTGCAAGATCCTGCTGCAAGCAACGATCACTCCAGCAAAGTGTCAATCGGTTTTGGTGCGATTCTTTGTCATGTCATGACCTATTTTCATTTGACCCCTTTTTGTATGATCTTGATCACTTTTCATCACAAGATCCGAGTTTGAGCCCTAGGCCCTAAACAGAAAGCGTCATGTTTCGGAGGACTCAAGAGATTGTCATTTGGGCTCAAAAGATACATGTTCGCCACAAATGTTCGCCACAGCGCATCAAAGCTGCTTGTACCAAATCAGCTCAGTTAAGCCAGCGCAGTTGCCATGACTGTTCTCTACATCCCTCAACAGGTTAGCTTAGCTCACCATGCAGTGCTTGGAGGAAGCTGATAAATCTCAAAGGAAAAGAACGTCGCAAAGATCGTGAAGCCCAGGTTTTCCAGCAAACAGCCCCTTAACTTGCTGTTTGTGGGGAGTTGGGTCCTTTTCCATCCAAAATTCCTTGACCTCTTCAGGTCCGAGAACTTGTTTGAATACATATGTTCATCGCGTTGACCAAACACTGAACATCGGCAATTCCAGGGAAACACACTCCTCGCGGAACCCGAGATGCAACCCCCCGCCGTTCCCAGCGGTTCCAAACGACACTGCTCCGCCGGAGCAGGGACCATCCCATCTACGCCTGGCTGGCACTCAGCAGCTTCTGGTCTTGGCATCTTTGTTCATGCCACCATTGCTGCCAGGGTTTCCGATCCTCCAGAGAAAGCCAAGCGGGACCGTTTCCATCCCTCTTTGAGTCAGCAGTTGACGCTTTCTCCGGATGGTTTCTCCGGTTTCCACCAATCTTTCAGCTTCTGACAGTTGGTCGAAATGAGGGCGAATTTGCTTCTTCCGAGAAGGAAGATGTTTCTTCGATTGACCCACCAAACAACGCTCTAAATCTATAGTCGGCTGATGAGAAAAGGACTTCCCTTTCAACACGTGTTGAACATCATCTCTGTCGATTTGGTGGCCTCTATACACTTCTTTTGCCGGGCCAAAAGTACATCCCAAAATGGTTCCCCTTTCAGATCCACAAAATCCGCTGCTGTTCCACAGTTGTTTCCACATCGTAGTCCACCTTCGATCCACACTTCCAGGTATAGCGCCACAGACACAGGCGCCTTGGGTAAGCGCTTGGGGTCCATGGGCCGTTCGAACTGCTCGTGGTCGGTGACATACCTGCGACGTGGTGGCCGCGAGGAGTGGCGCGCCGCGGCGCCGTCATCAGCGATTCGCCCGAGCTGCAGGGTGTGGGACTTCCGGGCATCTCGAAGTCAAGTCAATGTACAAGAACAATGCCGAAGTCGTTTCGCTTTTTCTTTTTCCGGTTTTCGCGGTTTTGCGCCTCACTTCTCCAGTATCCAAATTCTTGACCAGCCAGCCTGAGCTGGACAGAGACAGGGAACGCCCTGTCCGAACTTCTGATGTCTTCAGCAAACACATGAATTGCATACGGTAGGATCAAGCGATATGATAGCTGTGGCTGGAACAAGTTCCACCACCCGGTTTAATGAATATCCTAAAATGGGACATGATTCAGACTCTGATTCAAGAGACACCCATCTTGGAGGACCCCTTTTCACACGGGCCACAGGAGCTCTCAATTGGACTTGAGAGTGGGACATTCCCCAGATGCCCAGCCACCAGGCATGCAGCATTTTAGTTCTCAAGCCGCTCCCGCAAATGTGTGTTCTTTTCACGGCTGCGGCCTAGCCGCATCCCTAACCTCTACTGGCTTACATACACACCCGTGTGTGGAGGTCTTGACCACGGGTCCGCCCCATGATCTACGCTCTGATTTGAGCCAAGAAGCTTTGATCCTCTTTGATGACCATCTTGGCTACCTCAGTCCCAAGGTCTTTCTCTATTCAATCCTCGTTCTTTCATATCCAGCGAGTTGTTTCGTTTTGGTCCGCTGCACCATTCCCATTCATGTTTTCGTGCCACTGCCCTTCTACCAAGCAGAGAAGAAGCTGCTCATCCCCTTTACAAACCAGCGGCTGTCACATCCCGATGGGCAAGCCTTTATAAGGGTCTACAGCGGTCTGCACATGGTGTTCACACCATCTATGGTACAACAGTTGGCTGAGCTGTTCCAGTTCAATTCCCCAACGTCAGCACCGATACCACCATCATGAAGTAGATTACCATTTTGGCCAGCAGTAGTTGGAACATGGTCTCTCTGTCGACATGCTGCATATTCTGATCGTCTCTGTTCCAAGAAATCAAGAATCACACCACCACGCAAGCTCCTTATTATGTATTCTTGTTGTTTCTTGTTGTGGTATTCGCCATGTGTGCGCGTCTGATTTGTCACGAAAAGAACATGACATGCTATGATTGGCTCGCCGCAATGGCAGGGGTTTTGCATTCGACCAGAAGGGAGCTGCTGCGAAGAACAGCGGGGTCTGTGTGTGAACGCACGAGCACAAACAGGGCCTTCTGTAAGGTTTCCCCAAGCCATGATGAGTTGTCGGAAAATCAGGGAAGGTGGACCCATGCAAGGATAAGTTGAGATGCTTCAGGCTACTCATTGTTTTTCTCTTTATGATGTTCCATGAGTCTCCGAGTTTCCGAAGTCAAAAACCACCCGACACCCATCACAAACCCATCAGCTGACACCAAGTCGCCTCCTTTGCTGCGGCCATGGAGGGAAGTCTTGCTACTGGTGTCCCAGCCGTCCCAGGTCACTACGAACGTCTGGCACTCAGCCAATACTACCAATTCTGACAGTCACAGACTCAGTCTGTCCATAGCTAAGTCTTTCTCGTCAGATCCTTCTTTTCTGACCTTAAGATCCTTCTGCCGATCAACAAATCATCCTTCTGCACACAAGGATCGGTGTTTCAGGGGTTTTTCGATGCTCCGACCCGGGGCGGTGCAACCATGTTGGCTCAAGGACCCGATCCTACCGGAGTCTCCAGCGTCAACGGCTACTTCTTCGTCTCCTACGTCGGATCTGGACTCCCAAACGGCTCTCTTCCTCTCTTCGGGGTCCAAAGAGATGGGCCCAATGGGCAAGATGAGGCCCTCATGTCGGCAACTCATGCTTTGGTGCGCTCTCTCTTAGGATTCGTGAGAAGTGAAGCGAGCTTGAGAAGATAGAGAAGTGAAGGGTGAAGGGCCCCTTGATCAATTCCAAATGGAATTCCAATCACGCCTGGATCCTCCCTCTTCCTACACATCGAGAGCCAGAAAAACACATCCAGCGACGCGGCGACAGATGAACACGGGCCCACAGATGTGGAGCTCGCGACGCGCGGAGCTGTTGACACCGATCCTTTGTGGGCCCAAAGGTAACTGAGACGAGAAAAAACGAAAACATGGGTGTGTATTTGAATAGGGAGACCACCTGGCCCAATGAGTAGATTGGTCTATTTTTCTTCTTCCAGGGGGTCGAACTGGAAGGTCTCCCTGTTTTAATACACAACCACATGTTGGGAGACAAACTCTGGTCCGCTTTTTTCGCTGACCACACTGGTCCCAACTCAGCATTGTCTTGGGCCTGTTGGGTCTATCATCCATGTCACATACGACTATCATGTAGAATTGATTTAAACACACATCAATTGGATTGAAAAACGTCTTCCTATGGAGCGTTCTATTACAGTAATCAAGTCTACATGACGCACTGCCTTGCAGTGATGCATCTCGGCTTGTGCTTAGCATCACTTAGCCAATTAGCTAAGATAGAGCATGTGCGAACATGTTTACAGTGTCATGAAACACCTAGAGCATCTGCAGCATCCTATAGAGCCTGGAGCTCGACAAGTGACATGTAGAACTTGGCCTGCAGCAAACAATCCCTCACCAATTGTAGGTCGTGGGACATGTCGGGCGACTTCTTCTCCGAGATCGCCGATTTCTGTGCGACTCCGAGTCCGACTGTATGCGACTGTCCACTCCCTGCAGTTTACCATGAACATCCATCAACACAAGTCAAAGTTTCTCAGATCTTTTGATTCATCTGGCATATCATATCTGAAATAATGTTCCTTTCTTTGGACGCCAAAGAGACACCATCCCCCCCGATGCACCTCTGCCTGAATGAGCTTCAAGTCGCTGGTTTTCCTGTCACAAAATGAGTCGCTGGTGCCCTGCTAGTCTGGTAACCAGCGTGTCTGCTTCAGCCTTAATCGGTCTCACATGGTCTCACTATCTGGAAGCCAACAGGAGCCAACGAGCGATTTTAATTCATGTGTCCTAAGGGCAAAATACTTCGCTAGTTTTGCCATCGCTACTAGGTTGGAGGCCATCGCTATTAGGTTCAAGGAATATGTTTTGTCTGTGAAGCGTTTGAGACCGCCGAGTCCAAAAGGCGGCTGTGGACCAGCCAGCCTCGACTAGAATTCGGCTGACTTCGGCGCACCGAGGAGACCTGATTCCTCTTTCTCGCCTGAAAAAGGGGTCTGTCAGAGGGCGCCATCGTGCAGAACATGCTGTCCTGAGGACTCCTGGACGCCGACCCCATGTGCAACCCTTTTAAAAGAATCCTCGGTGCCATGCCGGGTCAAGATGGGTTATGCTTTCTCAGCGGAGCTTCTCAGCACATCCAGGGAACAGCGCGAGAGAAATCGTTTTTCATGGTGTTGTTCCTCCCCTGAATCGAGACACTTGGAACCGCTCAAGTGAGGATCCGTCACAGGATCCATAAACACAAATGTGGGCCCGGTCTTCGGTTCAACGTTTGGTCTTCGGTTTGTCCAAAGACTTCCTCCACATGTCCGACATGTCCTCCGCCCTCTTCGTCGGTCGTCGGTCGCGCCTGGGCGTGCTGGTGCAATTGCTGCCGCTGGGCGCGCTCTGCAGGTGCCGTCCACGAGGCCATGGCATCGCCTGGCCGCGAACGAGTGCCGAAGAGGGGTGGAAAGATCCGTCCGGTGGGCTGGACAGCCGTGTGAGAACATGTAGTTGAACACCCTATAGAAAGCATAAGGAACACTAGTGTTGTGCTGTTTGGGAGACACCCTCTTGCTGGTGTATGAGGGATCTGTGGTGATGGTCCCACCCAGAAGACCAAGAAAAATACGGCCTCACTCGTGACGTGCATGGATAGACCAGTGAGGGCCGGATACAGACCTGCATGTTGCTACAGATCAACATGTTCAGCTTGAGATACGCCCAATGAATCTGAGAGATGGTTCAGGAGATCAGCAACGAAGCTGATGAAGCTGATGTTCTCGTCTTCTGAACATCGAAGCTGCGGCCTTGGGAGTATGTTGTGAGTTGTGAGTAGTCCTATGAGACGGTATCAGCGTATCAGACACCCTGAAGATCCAGTCCAGGGAGTGTGATACAAACAACAGGCAAAAAAAACGTATATATAGTCATATAGTGACTATAGTGGTTCCATAGTCTATTCCACGTGCTGAAACATCGTGTGAAAAACACGCAGATTCAAAGTACAGAAGCTCCATGAAATCATCGTCCTTCACAGTGGCGAACAGTACGCAGTATCTTTCATACATCCCACGATGGGGTCTGCAGTTCGCAAAATGCTTCGGATGTCTACTATGTAGTACTTTATAGTTACACAGCTGTTGCATGCAAAAAATGCTTCTTCTTCCTCGAATCTTACCAGAGCCCTGTCGGTCGCGCAGGCTACGCATGGCGTCGCTCCGTCGCCAGCAGTCGCCAGCCTCGACCTCTGGTAGATCGCCTTTCGCAGAACGCGGAATTGGAGACTTGCCGATGGGGCCTGGTTCTATACTGACCCCAACGAGGCGCCATACAGTTACACCATGTTACACAGGTTTTCCACGACCTCAAAACCTAAGACTGAGTATGAACTTTGCAACCCTTACAGCATGCGACCCTCATGGCGTCCAACGAACTCCCAAGTGGTGCCGCATTAGCCCAGTTCCGGGGTTGCCACACACCCAGATGGGCAGAGTCCAAGTGACAAATGAGAACTTTAAAGGATTCTGAGTTCTGAAATTTGCTTGCAATTGGAGCCCCCCACCCTGTTGTTCCAAGGCGCACTCACCAACCCTTTCGCAAGTCATTTCGCCCGATTTCGGGGCGCACCCTGCCTTCATCTTCCAATCGACGTGCCAATGATAAGTCCTGACCAGTCATCAGAGCCATCGGATCGATCCGCTGCCGTCATCCTCAGGTGGGATCGATCGAACCGCTTGGAATAGACGACCTACATATGGTCCACCGACCCATATTGGGGTTGAAAAAGAAAAGAAGCCGGATGCCATGACCCACGTGGCACTGGCGATGGTGTGCATCATCTTGCCGAACAGGAGGGATTTTTTTCTCGGCGTGGCCCTGAACAAGGACTTTGCTTTGCCGAAAATTTGCCTTCCGGATCCTTCCGGTGGTTTTTATTTAATGGAGTGATCCTCAAGATATTTGAGTCACTCTCACAGTCACACTTCTGTGATGGAAAAGGAATGTCCTCCCCTTATCTCCGTGGATGCTGTATTTCGTAAGTCCCCTAATGCCATATTAAGGTCAATGCTTTTCTGCGCATCTACAAAGGCAAGGGTCCTCAGCCGAGCTTCACAGTGCAATCCCCGGCACAGTTACCATCTTTGTCCATGCCCATGGTGGCTTTGGCAGTCACACGAATTGGGAGTGCGATCTCCCCGACGCCCCGATCTCCTGGCAGTTGCCGTTGTAGGCATCGAACAGCGCCTCGAGATCTCGGCGCAAAACTGAAGAACCACCATGGGGATGATGCGAAAACGACCCCCCGGCACCACACGCAAATGATTCTGAACGAAGTTCCATATTTTGTTATCCACACATCCCACAAGTCACAAGCAAAAAGGATATGGAAGGAGGAAGGATGTCTATAGAAAAGGAACAAGTTGCAGAACGGTTGCCATGTCCTCCAACCTCTACTAGGAACAAGAAGCAACTAGGACGCTACTAGAAGCGATGGCCTCCAACTCCACGTCCTCCATGTCCCCCATGTTCCCGACAGGTTCACCGGTCCTTCTTGATCACCAGGAGCCGCCCGCCGGTCTCTGCGCCATACCTGTGGATCCCAAACGGGATCAGACTTCATTTGGAAAAAGCACTCTGGACACCAAGATGGACTCCAAAAAAGACAAGATAAAACAAGGAAACACATCCTTCTTTTTCTTCTGAGGTCCGCGCGAGACATCAAAGGTCCAACAAAGAAGCAAATCGCGAGTGCGAGAATCACAGAGAGTTTGGTAGGGACATTTCATCGTTCGCCTCTACGAATGTGTGAAAAGCATCCTCTTGACCAAGTGGTGAATGAATTTCTTCCAGCCAGGAGTCACAAGATGGGGCGCCGAGCTTGGAGGATAGGGGTGCCCAGAACATCCACTCACTGGATGGGACCTAAAAACCACACCCCTTTGTGACCCCTTGGAGTGGCGTTCTTCTCTCCAACTCCCATGGCCCTCTCGCCGTTCGGCGCTTCGTTCGGCCTGAGCCGTAGCGTCAGGTCGCTGCCACGATAGACAAAGGGTCGGAACTGCCCCACCACCTCGCGCCGTGGACCACGAGTTCATTTTGAGTTCAAATGGAACAAACCTCATGTTGAACCCATCCTTAAGTGCTAAGGAACATCATCTCAATCCATTCCTATTCATGTCTGGTTCATGTCTGCTCCTGCTCTCACCCTCCTCCCCGACTGGTCAAAGGTCGACTGGCTCGACTGGCTCCATTCCGCTTCGACTCATCACTCGACTGGGCCGCTCCTGCAACAAGCGCTCCGGTGCTTGGGCCCGAATCTCCTGCGGTGCCACGGGTCATGAAACCGGGCACAAACCACACTGGCAGTGCCCACGAACGCCACGAATGCAACGCGAGAATCATTTGGGTTTTGGTGGTTGCATGTGGTTGCCTGTGGTTGTATGGTTGCATTCTGTTTGATGTTGCTTCTTCATGAGGTCAGCTCCCGAGCTCATTCGATTTTGGAGCTCCCGAGCTCCCGTCTCCCGGCAGTCCAGTTTGCCCAGGAGATGTGGGAAACTGCTGGGCGACTCCTAGGGCCGGTCGCGCCCGGTGGCGGGAGGGAAGGCCCGGTGGCGACCCCAAGTAGAGCGTCCGGTCGCTCCGTTCGTAGCGAGGCCGCCCCTAGTAGCTTCTTGTTACTAGTAGCGATGCCCTTGTTACTAGTAGCTTCTAGCTAGTAGTAAGGCCAGGAGCCCCTAGTAGCTTCTTGTTCCTATAGTAG
>CAXAMN010023806.1:1132490-1143851 GCA_963970005.1 Durusdinium trenchii
AGTAGCTTCTTGTTCCTATAGTAGTAAGGCCAGGAGCCCCTAGTAGCGTCCTTTGCTCCTAGTAGACCCGGGAATTATATGAATGTTTGGAAACGCGTATAATCACCAATGACCCAAATAATACTGTTTCAAATTATTCAGTGCAGTGTTCTTGTTCGAACTTCACACACTTGAAGCCGATGAAAGAGAGAACTGCAGGTTCCGTTTAAGAGATCTGAAGAGGGCCAGATTGTCATAGTGACTTTGATGAACACCCCTATCTCATGACCATTTTCTGTCTTGGCAACCTTCCACTCTTCCGATGGAGTCATCCTTCCATCCCGCAACTCGTCTTCCCAAAACAACTCGGCTTCAAGAAGGGCAGTGCCGTCATTCACCCCAATCAGGTCGAATGATTCCTGTTTTGCTCCAGAAACCCAGTGGTTCTTCTGGCTTGTGGTGTTCGTTTTGGGTGTCTCACATGGATCGTTTAGGCCAGGCGTTTGTTTTCCAAGGAGTCCAGGCCCAAAAGCAAATGAAACAGGCTTCAGCATCCGCCACGAACCTGGCGATGCCCATTTCGGACACGCGCTTCAGCATGCCAAATCGGGTGAATCGATATGTTGTCCTACGATGTTTCGTTCCATCCGGTGGATGTGTGGCTCTCCGTTGGCAACAACGATGCGTCGACGCGTCACGCAGATGTGAAATGTGTTGAGATTTTGGTTACTTAAACTAAATGCTTTGCATGTTACAAGTGTGTGTGTGTGTGTAAATGTGGTTTTTCTCTTGAGCAAACTTATTCAATTTAAATGTATCTTCTATTTCGGCAAGAGTCTAGCAATGTCATGCCATTGTGACAACAACTATAAACCATGTTTCAGGCACCCATGGCATTTGCCAAGAGTGCCGCTCTCAGGCTTTAAGTTCTTCCGGGCAAGACCTGCCAACAAATTCACATGACCGAACTGGGATGGTGAAACTGCATGATTCAACGGTGTCGGCATGTGCACCAGCGTTTCGGAAGCGGCTTCCGCACGAGCGTGTGCGTTGGTCAACTGGGCCGGTCGACCATTCGGATGTGCGAGAGTTCAAGTCGGTATCAACCTGGCATGGTCGAAGCACCGTGTGGCGAATAAGGTTGTGGAGTCCGATCCGAAAACGCATTGGCAGATTCAACAGGTCTGCACCCTTCGTAATAGTGTCTCGTTGCACAAGACACCGAAGAACATAGTTTGGCAACGTGGCATCCTTTGGCAACAAGTGAATGTTGGATCTCATGATGCCTTAAAACCCACTTCATGATGTCACTCCAAGCCCCATGAAAGCCAAAAACGCAGGTGCCAACAATATGCGCTGGCCTTGTCCTGCAGGTTTGGGCCCCCCACACGTTGACGTCAAGATTGTGCAAAGGGTGCGATTGCTAACTGATGACCAATTCAAATCATTTCCGCACATATACTAGTTCAATCCAAAATCTGCAATCAGCCGAAAGTCTACGTCCTAAAATCGTTATCTGCGCGCTGTGAAGAGATGATGTCTGGGTTTTCAACCATGCTGGCCCACGGACAAGGCATTCGACACATTGGCGCCCAAGCAAAGATCGACCCTGGCAGCGCACCAATGGGTGGTCTTGGCTTTGCCCGGGCATTCCGCAAGTTCATTCCTGCCTCCTTTGACCCTAATGCGGAGCCAAGCCTCCCAGTAAGTGTATGCTTTAAGTTGGTAAGACCTATCACTTCCTCTATAAGCCCTTCAGCAGAAGCACTCTACAAGAAAATCCTACATCAAGATCCTAGTCTTTCCGCAGTAGTTTTAAGCAATCTGGACGGCTTTTTGGTTTCCAATTCTGGCGTGACTGAGCAGGTTCCTCTTACTGAGTGCCCTGCGTAGACTACCACCAATACAGCAGGAAGACCAAAAAGGTTATCTTCTGGAAGCTGAGTTTGCAGCGGTATCCTTGGCGGTTGATCGGCTCTACAAGGGTATGGTATGGACCAAATAACAAATTGCCAGATGACTGCCGGATAAGCACATCATTGCTTGCCACCAATTTCCCTAACGGCGCCACCCTCACCATTCACCCATCAGCCCCTGGCTGAGTTGGCCTCTCTCCCGCCAACCACTGGAGGTAGCGCGGGTGCTCCGTGGAGGCAACGCCATTCGGGTTCAAATACCTGCCACACGCGTAATCGAAAGCATGGGAAACAATAAGCCTTCCGACATAAGTTGCGCGTCTCTATGGGGCTGCAAACTGCCAGCGGGTGCGCTGGTATACCTCTGTCAGGCAGATCCACAAACCCCGACGTCCCAAGACGAAACCATCCCAAACTTCTGTTCACTATAAGACTATAAGGGCCCCCCCAAAGCAAACACTTCACTCGGTTGTTCCCAAAGCAAGACGAACACCTCTTCCAAGCTGAACAACGTGGTCCCTACACCCAGTGGATGTAAGCTCCAATACGGCAGTACGATATGGGCTAGACATGTTACACATGTGATTCAAATCTCCTTGACTTCACCAGGTGAGGTGTGTGATGGATAGCTATAGAAGTGTTTCAAGCAATCTCCGGTTTTGAAGGTCAAAGCAAACGACCAGCACCTACCTGGACCTGCTTGCGCATCCCACCGCTCTGCCCGGAAAAAGGCTTTGGACTCTGGACTCTACACGTGTGGGTCCCGCCTCAAGACCTGCTGACCCTCCTCAATGGCCAGCTCCCTGGTCCAACCAAACGGCAGGGCCTCGGCAAACAGCGGCTTGACAGCGCGTGAGTCAACAGAAACCAAATGTCCCTCTTGCTTGAGTATAGCTTTGGGGGTTCGGTTTAGAGCCAAAGACTCAGAGGTTTGAGCAAACAAACACAGATTATTTGTAGGTGGACATCAAAAGGCCTTTACATGCGAGGACCTTCAAGGCATCCCCACTGGCGCATGCATCCCCAAGAGCTTGCCAGTGACCGCTGGTGTGTTCGACAATGTCAGCCTGGCCATCAGCGCGCTTTGAAGGTAGGTTTTGCATGGATTCGTCAAAGTGGAACAGCATTGGAGTGTGTGGACCACGCACAAAAACGCATGCTATAGGACCGTGAAATCCTTCAATTGGTTACAGTAGTTAGTTTGACTTCAATCTTGGTGAGGCGCACCTCACGGCTCCACAAACTTGGTCAGCAAGATGCGGTGAGGTCTGGTTGGGGGTTCCTCACCCATTCAAGGGCTACACAATGCTACCCACATTGCATGGGAATTCGTGACAACCAACGTTGACTCAAACCTGCTTGGAAACTCCTTTCCGGCGCCATCCGGCAAACAAGTTGCATGTTATATAACATCCAAATATCAAATCCGGCACCCTCCGAAAGAAAAACATGTGTCAACTGTGAGTTTCATTGCAAACAACCAAGGCATCCTTCCCAATGTTCACCATCAATCAAATATCAAGAACAATCAAAAACATGTCAAAGGCATAAGGTCTAATATAGCCGTAGCCCAAGACGACAGTCTTCGCCTGAACTTGGCGCTGCTCCAAAGGAAAACGGGCCGCGAGGCCACCGATGGCTCCAGGCTCTGGGCGGCAGAATTTGTTGAAAGACATTCTACCAAGAGCTCCGTAGGTAGTTGTCAATTGGAAACGAAAAACTTTGCACCACCACAGGCAACCAAAACATCAATTAAACCTAATATGGTTTAAGCCTGCAGGGGCGCAAGTAGATGTTGTAGAAATCGCGCCGAGTTGCTTGCAAAGGGATGATGGCGCCCTCGCTGTTGGCAGGGAAAACAGCGTCCTCTGCCAGTGAGTGCAAGCACCACACCTCAAACCCATTGGGAACAGCAGCACCAGAGGCAGGTATTGAATTTACAAAGATGATCAAACACGAACTCGTGGCCGAAAAACATCATAATACGCACCAACACAGCCGTGTGTTTGGGGCATGTTTTAATTAGTTTGAAAAAGGTCATTTGAGGCCAAAAACGACGAAAGGTTATCTCCACGAGTTTCAAAGCGTGCGCGCATGATCTTCGAATGCGTGTGTGCCTGCGGTATCATCTGCCAAGCGCGTCCAACCGAACGCAGTTACCCCCCCACCCGTGGATGCAACGTCATCTTCCAATCTGATCCAACTACCACCGACACGCGCAGAAAAAAAAAACACGAAACGCAAGGGAACCCCCCGGCCCAAGCGCAAAACAGGAAAGTGAACAAGTTAAAAGAAGCGGGAGGTTGCCCTCATTCAACGTATGTTTTGAAGTGAACATTGATAAAAGTGCACGACTATTAGCGCGGTTGTCAACCCACCAGCACATATTTATAAACTAATTAAAATATGTTTCAGTCTACCCCAGTGGCCCCGCTGATGTCAGGAAACATTGCAAAATGTTGCAAATTCCACACGAAATTGGGAGCACTTGCTCAAAGACGACAAAACTTTAAAACGCATGGCGTTGACACCAAAATCACGCGCGTAGAAAAACGGAGGCTGATGGGAGTCCAAGTGCTGCTTACAAGCCCAATACAAGCCCAAGCAATTTTGGATCTGACCCGGCTTCACTTGCATGACAGGACTGCCAAGTTGGGCGACCGGACCCGCATAGGATCTCCTTGCCTTTGGTACTCCACCAGGGGAAGCTCCAAACTGAACCTCGCCCAGGCAACCCGGTAAACCCACATTGCAAAACACGAAGCGCTGGGTTTGGCTATGTGCGTGGGCCGCGATCAGTGGATGGGCCCCACGGCGATCTGTAGGGAGTAGCAATCGAAATCACAACTCCTTACCCCCCACTCGTGCAACTGACACGACAAAGCCCTGCTTATATAGCCATCTCTGGATATATTGGATATATAAGTCCCTTTCAAAAGGCTCGTCGCTTCTGTTCTCCACCGGGCCCTACCAACACCTGACTGAACCTAGGTAATGATCCGACTGCACCCTGAGAATACCTAGCCATTCTGGCGCCAGCAAAATGTCGTAGTACAAACTGTCTTTGTTTGGCAAGGCGCCACCTGTCAGCGCTGCGGCCACCTAACAAACTCCCCCTGTCGCTTTGAGGCAAAGATTTTGACACTGCCCACTCGCTCGTCGTCGTCAGCAGTGAAGGTGAAACAAGCCAAAACTCACCACGCCGCCCTCTGCGTCCTCGACATGTCACAGCCATGCCTCATGCAGACCACCTCACAGCCTCACGTGCCATGTGCCCTCATGCCCCAGGCCCTCACCGTGTTCTGCCTTGTCACTGTGCCACACTCAAGCAAGCTTGTCGCGCATCAGCTCCGAGCCTCCGCGGTGCCTTGCCTTGAGACCTGGCCTACCCACCGTTGTTCGCTCTGACCGACGCTTGTCCACGTTCTGAGGCTCGTGCCGCAACACCCCACGCAATGGGACCTCACCCCTGGCGGGACCCGGGGTGGGGTCCCATTGCGTGGGGTGTTGCGGCACGAGCCTCAGAACGTGGACAAGCGTCGGTCAGAGCGAAGAACGGTGGGTAGGCCAGGTCTCAAGGCGAGGCACCGGCATCCTCCACCGCCCGTCAAGCCCTTCAGTTGGGCGCGTCTGCCGCTGCATCCGGGTTCTCCTCCGTCTCCGTCACAGAAGCTTCGATTCCGCTTTCGGGATTCGTCCTTGGTGAGTAAGATTTGGGACGGACTTGCCGACAGGACTTGCCGACAGCAGCTTGTGATACCTTATGCCTGGGTCAAGCCACCCACCTTTTCTAGAACAACGTGGCCTGCCAAATTCGTGATGTTGGTCTATGTATGTCACAGCAAGACTTGACTTCTGCATGTCATGTGACGATCTTGTTACCTGCAAGGAGGAAAAGTTTGCCACCTCGAGTACACATATATATATATATGATATATATATATACACATACACACGCAGTTCTATATTACATAGTGTCAAAACGCTCCCAGTAGCTTAGTAGCGCAGTAGCTCAACTACATAGCTCATACGATAGGGGCTTTGCAAAGGAGCCCCTCCCCAAAAGAATAGAGAGGGTCCAACAACCATGAGGCTCGAGCAAGTAATGCAACAACGCACTAAGCAGTTGGAGCTTATTAAATTACTCTACTTCGAGCAATCCCCACCAGCCCAAATACACTTGTAGGATAACTGGGTGGTGACTGGCGAGGCATGCCACGGTGTGTTGGGATTTCGTTTGGTGTTGTCTTTGTGTGTGTGTGTGTCAACTCCTGCTTCCAAGGAGAACGACCACATCCCTCTTAATTAACTTTAGGTAACTAACTGGCCTATGATGTACTCTGTACAGCAAGCAGAGGCGTGTGACACTGTTATCCTATCACACGCAACGAAGCTGTGGATAGGAGTGGGAAAGGAAACTTGGCCGGTTTCCTGTACCTGCACCAATTTTTAACATATCGTAAAGGGCTAATGCGTAGTTTTGAAAACCTTCTGTTCGACCGACTCAGCACTTCATACAGTTGATTCAAGTCAAGGGCTACGTATTCAGTAACTAACTTCCGGGATTTCTCAAACTGATATGGCTCTTGCGAGCATGGATCTAAGTGTCATTGCTTGATGTCTGCTGTCGTGATTGTTCTTTTCTCAAGTATTACATGTGCTGTGGGTATGTTTCATGTTGCAGTTGTTGTTTCATCATTTGCCGTCTGTTGTAGTGTTTGTCCTTGTGTACTGCCAGGTGTTGTGTGGTGTGGCTATGTGTTAGGGTGGGTTGTCGAAATCTAACGACCCCAATCCTGCCTATGATTTTTGCTGTCAACAATTTAACTTGTGAGGTCTGCCAGGTCCTCAGTTGCCAACTCATGATCTGTCCTACAAAGTCCTTACTACCGTACGAGGAGGAACGACTTGCACACACACAGCGGATGATGTCAGGAAATTTTCAGGACGTTCCTCCGTGGATGTGTTTTTCCAGAAGGATACCACAAGTGAGTGAAACGTCACACCTCTGGTCACAGGACCTCTTCAGGATGTTCATGACGTTAAGACAGCTGGGCAGCTTCAGTGTTTTGCTCCGAAGGCCCAAAACGCGAAGAGATAGCCAAATTTCTTTGACTTGCTCACTAACCATTGCTAGCAAGAAGGGACAAAAAATAGAACAGAACACCTGAAAATTGATCAAATACGTCCAAGCAAATCTCTCCAATCAAGGCTTCAAAAATGCCTTCATTCTAAGAGGTACGGGAAATGACATGGGTGCATTAAAAACGTGGCTTGAAAGTTTTCTCTACAACCCCCAAGTACATGCAGGATAGTGAACAGGCACACTCTACTCTTTGATTTGCAACCTAGGCAGCCACGGCTCTCGCTGCCCTCTTCTTCCGCAACCTCGTCTTCATGATCATCGTCAGAATCAGAAGCCAAATCTCCGTAAGGCAGGTTGCGACATTGACCTTTCGGCATCGCCGACTGGCTGACTCAAAGTATGTCAGTTTTTGGACGGGGTCATGATGAGTTACACTTCTGCTTACGTGGCACCAGGACTGCTAGCTAAGCGATCTTCAGAAACAAACCTAGGTTTTGGGATCCCCAAGGTAGGAGGTAGAGGGAATTTACCCTTGTCACAAAGGATCACTGTTGAGATCCGAAAACTCTTGACTCTATGTGCTTCAACAAGGAGGATGATTCCAACAAGCTGGCAAAGGAGAGCGGATTGGGGCTAGCTGAGGGTCAAAATGGGTCAAAAGAGTATATCGTATCTTCCGATCAGTTGGTGCCTTTCATCGTCAGAGAGTTCTTGGTCGGTGTAATCGGTCACTGCAAGAAATTTGATTGTATTCTTGTTTGTAAAGCATACCAGGTACTTGCTGCCCTGTAGGCATTTACCTGATTGTGTTCATATGCATAGAAAGGCCCCAACCACCATTGTCAAAGAACCACATTCTCGTTATTCTCGTTTTGTTGGTTCACTTTGTCTCCATTACATTTGACCTTACTTGAACGAAGGCTCGGAATAGACAGCCCAGCTGTTGCTCTGAGGCTGCAGCACTCGCGGTTTGGGCATTGGGATGGATCTTCAAAGCACGTGATGCCTGGCAGCTGCGCGGTTTCTGCGGAACATCCCGGCGGCTTCTCGAAGATCGCATCCCAAAGGTTTGATTTCGTTTTAGGATCCGGAAGTCCTTCCAATGAGAGGACTCACTTTGAGAAATCTAGGAGACAGCATGGATGCGTCTGAATGAAAGCCTGTAGTTCACATCACAAACATGCAGCATGCCTAGGACCAAGCAGGACAATCTAACTCAGATTGCTGATGGACAAAGCCTGAGCCGCTTCATCCATCTTCACCCCAGTTTATGCAAAGGATTTGTAGATCGCTATTGTGGCACTTTTTTTCGGGGCTTCGATTGGCCCAAGGGCTGGGAGTTTGGACTTTGGAACCTTTTATTCTAACGTGTGATTTGTACACTCATCCCTGCAGCTTTATCAGGCCCGGAAATGTTCAGTCTCTCAAAAAGAACATGTTGGAATGTGATCATGGAATACCCATTGCTCAAACCAGGCAGAAGGCACACATGGCACAACGCCAGAGGCAACGTCTGCACGTGAACATCCTCACGTGCTCGTGCTTCTCCCTCACCGCATAGAAGCAGTCCATGGCGGACGTTGACGACGATGGCCCCACCTTTTACGCTATGAGGAACTATGAACTACGAGGAAGTCCTCTACCAACTGCTGAACGGAGCGTCTAGGCATCTCAAGAGGTCTTCCAAGCCTATCCTCTGCCGCTGCGTTCCATCTGTCAAGTCGACTATTGAGTTGCCTAGTTGCCGAGTGCTTCCGGGCTCAGCTGTCTGGCGAAACTACATGTTCAACACTAACACTGTTTTTGCGTACAAACCTTCCAAAATCCCCACAGATCTTGTGAGTTCAAAACCATCTAGTCTATACTTGGTTGATATCCTCTTAAGCTGGATGCAAATTGACAAGCATAAGCTGAGGATGGTCATCCTTCACCGAGTGTATATCCCCACAACCCAACTCTGGGAACACTCTGGGCGAGTCGAGTACCATAATTATTGTATATAATATTCTGGGCCCACATTATTTTGCGAGCAAATCATGCTCAGCTATCATCATCGAACATCATTATCAACATCAAACACTGGATATCCTGCAGCTGCTCGGAAAACAGTACAAATCTTAGTGCAACGTCATCCCGCAAGTCTCAGTGTGTTGTAGCCAAATTAGCTGCAGAATCAGGCTTTTGATCATCTGCAGGCTCATGGCATGAGTATAGCCAGTGTCTTTTTGGGGAATCAAGAGGTGCCCTTGGTTGAACGGTACACGCATGCAAACTGTCTTTATGAATGAGTACTAAGAGGAATTGCAGCGGATGCTGGGGGATTGCTTCAAGTTGTCTTAGGTGGGTGAGTAGTACCCACATCAAAAAGTATGGCAGCAGGATGTTGCTCGATCCAATCTTCAAATCAAGACCCAGTGCGCAAAAGTGCCCACTCTGATCAAAGCTCTTCCACTGCCATACCAGAATCTCCTTTCCTGGTAGCGGTTTTTGAAGGTCTTTTTGAACATATCCCACACCAACCCACACTCAACTGGCAAGAGCCAAGTGCAGCCCTTGCAGTCCCTGTCTGAGGAATTTCCTGACTCTGGAGCACCTCAAGCCAAACATGTTTCAATACCTTATTAAATTAAATTGCACATATATATATATATTATACGATCATTTATAGTTACGGACATATACTTAGAACAAAAAATTTTTTCCAAAACCTGGCAACCATTACTTAGAACATCAAGAAAACCTATACTTAGAACATTGCACCATACCAAGCAAGCCAGCACTTAGAACATTCAGGAACATGCTGTACACATAACACTTAGAACATGCTGTACACATGCCAAATCATCTTCCTCGGAATGCCCAGACAGGATCATGAGACACTGAAAGGCCTGGCAAATGCTTTACTTAGAACCTGTCCCAAAAGGCGCTTGTACCTTTCTCCCCACGCGGAACGGTTTGTTGGAGCTATGTGCTCCCCCCAGGCTGTACATACATGGCAAATCTTGCATATTACACGCAACCACTCTGCCATGTTCTACAACCAACACCCGTGCCACAAGAAATCTCCTGAACATATATACACTTAGAACATGCCAAACAAACCACATCCTTCAAGAATGCGTCCACCTATTTTTGTAATCACAGCATATCACATGGCAGAATGGATTTGTTACAGGGTCGCCTCTGCGTTGGTTACCTTTTCCAATTGCACACGCCACATCGCATCTTTTGGGTGGGCACAAATATGGGCTTGCAAGATGGTACGAATGGTTCTTAAAATGGCCTCCTTCTCAGACCTGTTGGTCCGGCCACCAAAGCTGGAGCAAAGGCCTGAGTGAACCTCTGGGTAAAAGCCATGCCATTGCCGATTGCTTGAATGAAATCCGATCGAGCAGTGAGGCACGTGGCGTGGCAAAAGTGTCAGCCCCATGCTGTCCAATTCAACCCAGGCTGCCCTGGTGTTGAAGTTCTTCACCTTCGAGGCAGACTTGGTGTTCAGGCCATAGTCTTGCACATCCTCATCAGAATCTCCCATGATCTCCTCAACATCGCCATCTTCAAGAGGTTCTGAGTCATCACATTCACCGGCTACCGCCTGGTCTCGCTCATGATCAATCAGATCCTGCTGAGCCTCTTCTCCAATCTCTAGTTCCTCCCCTTCACCCTCACCATCTGAAAGCTGATCGATGGCATCCTGAGGAACTGGGCCTTCAAAGCCCACTGGCACCTCCTCATTGGTGTCAACTTTTGACCCGCGAAGAAGGACAAGACGGAAGCGCTGGCCTGTACAAGCGGAGAGCTCCAGTTGAGAGGCTTCCTCACTGAGATGTAGCTGAACTGCAAAGCATTCTTTGTTCACATGTTTGGCATCGTTGATGCACTTGTGCTTGACCTTGTCAAAGATAATCTTTGGATTGTGGCACTGCTTCCATTGGTGGTACTTTTCCTTCTGAGATTTGGTCAAATCCCTTCCAGAAGCATCCCGCTTGATGATCCGCTCGTGCCACTTCTGAGCATCATCGACAAACTGCGCCACTCTGACTTCCAGCACAGAAGACATCCAGCCTGGTAGTGGTTGGCGGGTTTGAGGGTCATCCTCTGTCTGCAAGGCCCACTGACATGGTTGCTCATCGGCCTGAGAAAACGTGCGGTCGAGAGAAGCTAACCAGCTGTGCGACCACACACTTAGAACAATGTCTTTTGTGCTGGAAGCCTATGTCAACAACAAAATACATAGTTCGGTTTTTACCGATTGATGCAGAAAGCACACGGCCATAACGTGTGCTTTCTGTTTGGTGGCTGGGCTTCATATGTTCACAGCAGTAAACACTTCTCTGAACACTTGCTCACTTCCAAGAGTCAAACAGCTTGGGGAAACAA
>CAXAMN010023806.1:1150733-1243142 GCA_963970005.1 Durusdinium trenchii
ATAAACTGGGAGGGGTGCACTTACACGGAACACCTTGTGATTCAACCTCCCAAACATAGAGACATGTGCGCGTGTCAAATCAGCTGGTGAAACCATCACTTAGAACAACATTGTTTGAATCCATCCGGGCTCTTTGTGGATGTTTAGGTTGGTCAGGTGTACTTAGCCAAATAACCTTGTGATTTAACCACCCAAACATAGAGAACTGTGCACCTGCCAAATCAGCTGGTGGACTCAACACGTTGAACAAGGCCCAACCGGTTACTGTCCCTAACCCTGCAGCTCAGTGTCCCATATCCGAATTCTTTGATTTCAGGAGGCAGATCCCCCATGGCTTTGTTGAAGCGACCAATTTGGTAAAAAAATGCACCGTGAATGTATGTGAATGTGGATTGTGATTGCTACCAGCAGCTGGTGGATAAATATGTCTTGTCACCACGAGTTGTACTCATGTGTAGAGGTGAAGTGAAAGCTTTGCACGTTTGGAACCAAAATCTACGATAACTATCCACTCTTCCATTCTTTGTTCTTTTTTCATTATATACTGTATTCTTTTGAGCCAAGTTCTGTAAACCGTTGCAGTTCATTGCATGAGGCATGTAATACGTTCCCATGCCATCTCCGTAAAGAAATCTTGCAGCCCATTCAACATACATAGAAGGTCTATATTTCCGGACAAACACTTAGAACATATTTAGTCTGGTGCCCTTGGCCCTTGGTGCCACTCCTGCCCTGCTGAGACCTGCACTTAGAACATCATCCACTGACCAGCGAGGAATTCTTTGGTATTTGGTGATTAAGAATTACACTTAGAACGTCATTCGCTGGTGTCCCTTAATCCGGACATTTTTCCAAAATATGTTCTAAGTGTTTGTCCGGGACTATATATCCATTCATATCCCGTCATCCACATGGAGCTTTACCGAGCACGGTGGATGGCTGGTCCGGACCGTCCGACTGGGCTTCGGGCTCTCGCGGAAACTCGGGATCCAAACCTTCACTCACCGGCCTCAAGATCGCCGATCTCTCGCGAAGAACCCTCAAAAAAAAGGTTCTCACACAATATCTGGAACGCCTCACCCTCTCTAGTGACCTGACCCTTCTTAGTGAGCTGACACGTCTTTTTCTGCGACTTCTCCAAACCTCCGAAGTTGAAGCACTTTGTCTCTTTGGGATGGCAGTCCATTTCCCTGATCAGTTGAGAGGGGGCTTCCTTGAGCAGTGTCTTGAAAGGTGTGCTTGCGCCGAGCTGAACCCTGAGAATGCCGGTCCCTGGCATTTTTCCTGACATTTGCCTTGGCATGTAGACACTGTAGTCTGTTCAGCTTCGGAGTCTGTTCAACAACTCGAAGGAGACTGGTCGATGTCGTGTCGGTATCCATCCGACCGCCCCAGCGCCGGGGGTCGGAACAAGACCGGGTCTCCACACGGAACCAACAAAGAGCTGCGACCTCACCGGGCGAGTTCTCCGGGGGGTGGCCACGTGGAAAAAAAACAACAAGGGCAAGAAACACATTGCGCCTGTGAAGACACTCTTTCCTTTCTGGTCTTTCTGGCTGTGGTTGTTAAGTATATGTTATATTAACATGTTCTTCTTCTCTGTTTTCTTTCGTTCTCTTATCATCTGTGTCGCCATGGATTGCATGGATTGCTGGGCCAAGGATTCCATTGTGAAAGCGTGGGTCTTTTGGTTGCAGGATTCATTTCGTCTGTGCCATGAAGCGTAGGGAACCCACCCAGGGAAGCTCCAATCCATCAATCCCTGCCAGCATCACACCAAGTATGAATGTCATTTTTGTTTGGATGTCCGATCCCAACAATGCTTGAAGTTGAACTCCCATGGATTCACTTCCACTGAGGCTTTGTGACCCTCTGTGAGAGTGGGGCAACCACAATTCAAACCCATGCGAGCGTCTGCCAAAACCACTTCACAACAAAGAGGACATGACCGACAGGTTGTCTCTTTTCCACTTTGCTTTCTTCTTCATTCCACTTTGATTTTTCCACTCTGATTGAACAGGTTGCTTTTTCCCCCTGGTCCTCATTGCACGGTGCCCCCGTCAAAGCCGCCTTCGTAAAGAACCCCGGGACTGAAATCACCCGCCGCGACATTGCCGGGCGCATTCCTGGCGCTTCGAGGAAGGCAGGCAGTGAACCACGGAAACCAGCTAGGAAGGGAAAAACAACCCAGGAAGGGTCCAGCCATTGGGTCTCAAAAGCTCTGGCTATTCAAAACTGAAGGGCCCAGAGGGCCTCTGCTCTTTGAAAAGGTCTTCTTGCAGTGTGTCGAGACCCCAAACCCACTGAATTCCCAGCCGGCCGCTTCCAACAGAATTGTTTATAAGACACAACTATCTGGCTGATCTACCATGGAAAACACCAGGTCCACGGATGTCCACCGCTACTCACCCCTCCGCTCGTTCGCTCACCCCTCCGGACGCTCCGCCCGAGCCCGCCTTGCGATGCACGTCACTGTGCCTGGCATCCTCACCTGGAACGACCGGCCGGGAGCGACCGGCTCTGTTTGCACGTGCTACACGTGGACCATGTCCTGGTCGCTCCGGTTCATTCTGTTCGGAGTAGATCTTCCCAACAAACGAGCGTAAGTTGGATGTGACGTGTCGTATGTCGTATGTCGTGTCTCCATGCATTTTGGTCATATTTGTTGGCAGTTCCAGCTAGGTGATACTTTGCAAGCGAGAATAGATTCTGATCGATCTGGGTGCGTCAACTACGTGCCAAAAAAAATCATACCATATCAACTGCTTGCCATTGGGCCGCTCAACAATTCGCAAACCGAAAAGAAACACCCCAATGTTGGACCCCATGTCCTCCAGCTGCTGGTTGAGTTGAGCCGCTGCTTTACACAGTGGGTTCCAGTGCCTCCAGCTTCAAGCGCAACAAGCTGCGAGTGGAGCTGGGGTTCGTCTCGGCAGTGACCTCGTTGAGAAGGGAATAGACAGAACATTCTGCTTGCGGCAGTGGTGCAGGAGTTACCAAGCTTGTCTGTAGAATTTCTATGACCAAAGACAAGTCTGTGACGCCGGCAGCCAAAACAAGCCAACAAAGCCGTGAAGTGCATCTGTGAGTTGGACAACGAAATCTTAGTGTCTTAGTGTATAAGGGCCCGTTGACACCACATTCAACTGACATGGTGTACGAAAGACCACATAGATACCCTGAAATAATGGAGCATTAAGACTAAGATGCATCAATCAAACATGAAAGTAGGAAACCGTTCCAGCTCAGCCACTGGTCACCTTTTTGTCCCCAACAGTAGTCGATGAATACCACTGAAACTCGGACGAAGCCGGGCAAAGAGACATTTGAACTCTGTTAGGTTGGAGCTCTTAGGTTGGAGGCCATTGCTAATTTTTATAGAGGAAAGGACAAGTGCATCGCTACTAGGAACAAATGCCTTACTAGTAGTAACAAGAAGCTATTAGAATTAAAATTATATAATAGCTTCTTGTTACTACTAGTAAGGCACTTGTTCCTAGTAGCGATGCACTTGTTACTACTAGCATAAGAAAGATCTAATTAACCTCTTTGACCTCCCAACCGTTGGCCCCGGTCCCCACGTGCCATCCCTTCCGATCCCCACCCACCCCGTTGTTTGAGCCTTCGGATCGGGAGGAGTTTCCCTCAGGCCGCCGCCGAGTGGATGACATCGCTGATCTGGAAGGCGCCCAGCGAGTTCATCGGAGCTGAAGTGCCTTGACCGAAGAGTGAGCTAAGCTACGAGCTGCTGTGGTAGAGTAGCGGCAGCAAATAATCGAAATCTTTAAGAGATAAGAATAATTCCAATTGAGCAGAATCAGCTAAAGTGGCTAAAGGAGTCAAATAATTAGATTGAGATGTCAGGAAGTAAAGTCCACCGAAGAAAGCTCATGGCACAAATCTGCTGAACTTTGCTGAACTTCAACCCGCGCACTTCGCAGTGCTATGTCCATCTCGTTTCGAGCAGTGATCCCTTCAGCCTGAGGCTTCAGAAGCCACTCCCAGGTAGCACAAATAGTAGAAGCCTGTGGAGTCCTGGCCGGACGAAGACCCCTAAGAGGATGTGCGATTTGAACAGGCATAAAAGACAGAAAAAGAGTCGTAAACTGAGACATTCGCGCCAGTGGTAGAGCAACTCCTCATCTACCCAAGCAAGTCATGAGGTCAGTTTGAGCTTTCCTTAAACACAAGCCACAAATTTTCGGTCCGCAGTAAATTCTCTCACCTCCTACATCGTCAACAACCTCTGCGCATTAGCAGGCAGGGCACCATGAGAAAGAAGAGATGTTCAAGAGTCAAACATGCGTCTATAGCGCCTTGTCGCCTCATTTTGAGATGTCTTCAAGCCGAAAAATTGGTATCCTGTTTAACAGTACATCTCCCAAAAAGTCGTTGCCAAAAGAAACGAACTTTGGTTGGTGACAGCGTCCCAACGTCTCGGTCACATCCGCCGGTGTCCTCCGACCGACCGACGAGCCGTGCAGCCGGCGTGTGAACTTGTCCGCTCGCGTCGCGCATTCCTTGGCTCGGAAGTAGCCAGTGCTGCCACCGCTCAGGGTCTGTGCTTCTGGCCCGGCCTCATTGGCAGTGTGTGAAGAAACTGAAGAGTCTTGCCATAGTGAACACAAACGTGTCAACTTCACATCGCTGACCTTTTGCCTCCCTGCACTAGACCAGGGACAGGGCCTAGTAAGAAGACGAATTAGTTGCTTCTTCAAAGGACGTGGGACTTTGAGTGCATAAAAATGTGGAAGCAAGCCTTCCACATCCCTCCCAAAAAGACCATGGAATAGAGACAGGTTTGTACAGCTACATTCTATCCTGGCCCCAAATGACATCCCAAGGGATGAGCATGAATTGGAAGAAACACAGGCAGCGATGTAGTATACCCCCTGTTAGCTGGCACTGCAATCGCAAGAATTCCTGATGGACTCCAAGCTGGACTGCCATATATGCCGATCAGTTGGGGTGGTTTTTGGGGTCAATGTAGGCACATATGGCATACATGGAGTGTCTGGGATATCATAGACCTGGAACAGTACAACCTAGATTCACCTGACTTTGGGAAACACATTGACTGAGAATAGTGGGGACCAGTAGCAGGCACAGGATAGAGGGGCACGTAAGCTCCAAACTCGCGCTGCTGTTGCACAACCAGAGGTGTCGTAGTTGGCCTGGCCAATCGAATCTTTGGAAGCTTGGAGTATTAGCGTACCAAGGTTTAAGGATTTTGAGGAGCTTTGACAGAGGTGTCATACGGTACTATATATACATGGTACCACATGCTACCACCATGATCCATATGTTCAGATGGCGTGACGAGGTCTTGATTGTTTCTCAAAGAGATATACAGTATAAGGGTCGGCCTTTTGCTGGAAGCTGGAGATGTGCAGGAAAGTTGCTGGGACCTTTTTGCAAATGTAGGGGAGTCTGGCGGAGACCGAACTGATTGGGATTTGGTGTGATTGGTGACTTGGGGATGTTCATAGTTTAACTGAGTCTTTAGGATAATGGATCTTCTTTGGGAAGTGACTATATAAGTGGGTTCTGGTATTCGAGGTGGGTGGTTATCCTGAATCTGTGGTGCGTTTTTGTCGAAGGTCAAGGTTGAAACCTGAGGCGCGTCATAGGCTCGCCAGTTCAGATCTCCAGATGTTGAACAACAACAACAACAACCTTCCGATCTTCATCAATCACTTGAGGCTCTTTGTTTTCATTTTTTGAGTTTTGAACCAATCTTAACTTGGGACCTCCAAGTTTTGAATGGATGAGTCACACGCAAACGAGTTGGACAAAAACCCATCGCATGAGGAAAAGGGCCATGCGGTGGATCTTGAAGCAGTTCCCCTACTTTTTGAAACTTTAGCAAGTGAAAGATAGGGAAACCATAGTGAAACCTTGAGTCACCCTCCTTCCCAATGCCAGATTCTGACTCTTGACTTTTGAACATGGCGAGGCTCCATCATCCAGCGCCGCTGCGTTTTGAGAAAACCATTGGACAGAACCACCGGATCTGCGGTTCTGAGAGAACTGCAGGAAGTAAATATTTGCTTCACGGACCTATGGCAAATAAAGAACCACGTCTCCAAGAGTAAATGTAGACTCTTGATGAATGGCTCAAAGCCCACATATGAAGAGGCTACTGAAGAGGCTATAAGAGGCTCTAATATTCCTATAATAAGATGCAAATTAGAGAAGGTTTGATTGATCAAGAAGCTACGAACGTAGGGCATCGCTACGAACGGGGCGATCGGACGCTACGAACGTAGCTCCTGGCCATCCGGAGCTCCCCGCCTGGCTGGTCCAGTGCAGCAGACCCTGTGGAACGGAGCCGGCCGAGTCCGTGGCTGGTCCAGTGCTGAAGTGGAGAAGGACAGGCACCCCGAAGCCCAAACTGGTGATGAAACAGGGCCAAATTCGCTCTTCAATGCTCCTGACTCCTACCTCACTGCCTACCTCTTCTCTCATCGGCTGAAAAATTTCAGGGCCTTCGACCGATGGTCGATGGACTGGTACTCCCATGGTGCTCCCGCTTTGCTGAATGGTCGTCAAAGGAAGCAAAAACCATGCAACCCCAAAGTCAATGCATGGGTGACCCATGCATTAACATCAGTAACGATAGTGACCCATGCATGTCGCCTGTGGTAAGTCCGTTGGAATTCCTCGCGCTGTGCAAGACTTGGAGACTTGGATCAAGTCTTCCTTTCGTGAGTCCATCAAGAAACATCCACTTTTGGAGGAGTCCATCAGCCAGTCAAAAAGCCCTACAGCATCCTACACAGAACCCTACACAGCACCCTACACCACGCATCACCACACCGTGGAACGGATCGTTGTGCCGCCTCACCACTGGAAAAGTCCAAGTGGACCTGAAGACCAGGGGAGACAAGTCGACTAGTAACTAGAAGCTATTAGGTCGTTATTAGGTTGGAGGCCATCTCTAGTAGTAGCTAGAAGCTATTTGGTTGGAGGCAGGTCGACTTCGGTCACTTCTGGGCCGACTCCATGACGAGTCAGTCTGTTGGGCCGTGGCCGGTGGCCCAACATCGCCATGAACATCCCCCGGAGCGGAGCGGAGTGAGTAGAGTGCCCGCTCCAAATGTAAAGTCATGTGGAAGGAACTCCAAGCTGAATCAACACGAGGATTTCCACCCGACTTTCTCACGAAAAATTGTAGGAACATGTAGGAAGGAACCAGTCGATCAGGGATACAGTAAATACTAATATAACCCCAAATGATCAACAGTATGATCAACAATTGTGCATTCAGAACTTCCTTTGCAAAATACACGTCTGTAAAGAAGAAGATCCAGGTATATCATCCAACCACGAAGACCACGACGAAGAGCTGGGCGTTTTCTCTTCTTCACGACTTGGCACCGTTTTCTCCGCGCCGCACCTTGAGAAGCACCCCACGATAGAACCTGCCGCACGCGGGAGTCGGTGACTCGCGCCCCCCTTCAAACAGCTGTGACCTGTGGGGACACGTGGGGACAGCCATGCTGACAGCCATGCTAGCCTGACAAACTTGGTTTCTTACACTACAATATTGTTTGTCTTTTGAAACAGGATTGCTCTCAGCTTGACCGCTTGTGTTTCACACCTGAAGTGACTAGATCGTCCTGATCTTGCGTTGGACACTTTAACTACAGCGGTCAAGCAGCAGCAAATCTTGATTTAGGCCCACTTGACCAAAAAAGCAAAGGACATGCATCAATTGAGACAGCTTGACTTTTGCGATTGGATCCAAGTCGATAAATCATAATATTTCATGATGAATCCAGCAGCTTTGTGTTTCATATGAAGACTCATCAAGATCTTCTAAACTTTCAATCTGCAGTTCCAACTCAACACCCGCCACCAGAATCAACATCGATCGCTTTGTTTGGATTCAACATCACAAATTCTCCATCGGAGCCCTGAACGCACCATCCAAATACCCCAAAGGAAACAGGAGTTGAACTCACCGCAGATTGGACACTGCGGGCGTCTCACCGCGCGAGTGACTCTTCGATGAAGTGTTGGAACAGAGCGGACTGTGACTTGGGTGACTCTTCGGACGGAGTTGGACCTGGTTGGTGCCGAACCCTTTCTTTCCAGGACTTCAAAGGGAAAGGCTGCGGATCGTTCTGGGTCAGCTGGCTATCTTGAAAGACTAAAGACACACGGAAAACCATGAGGATGCTGGGCCACACCAATTCCTTCTCCCCAAACCAGTAGATTGCTAAGGACTTGGCCAAAACACCGGTCGTTCCCACCGTTTTGGCAGACCCAGTCGATGGGTCAGGTGCTTCTCCCCGTCGAAGACCGTCTGCCCAGTTTTGTGATGGGTCTGGCCCTTTTTGCGTGCCTCTGCAAGATGAGACCTGACGGCGGTCAGTCGACCTGTCAACCTCATGACATGTATTGTTTGCTTAATGCACTTTGGGATCTTCTCCTTCAAGACAAAGTGAGCGGAAGACATGTGGCGTCACCTTCTCACTTCCCTGCTCTTTCTGATTGATTTGGATGATGGATGGTCCAAGAAGAAGTGTCCTGCAAAAACCGTTGCTGAGGTGTTCCAAGCATGCGGCGTTTTATGATCGGCCGGAGGAGAGTATGTGTGTGTGTGTGTGTCATGTATTGCTTTTGTGGCTCCAAAGAAGTGTTGCTCACAAATTGGCGAATTGTGGCTTGATGTATGACCTGGATTCTGACCCAATTCCAAAGGTTCATGCGGGTGGAATGTCCACAGGTACTCTTATTGATCAGACAACTGCAACTCATTGATTCCAGTCAGATACCTTGGATTTGTCCCTCCCACCTCCTAGTGGATCACGGCGAGTAGATGTTAGTAGAGACCATTACGAAAGAATGTTGAAAAACAGTGGGTCAATGACCCTCCAACTGAGCTGGCAAACCCAAGCCAGGGGATTGAGGGGGAAACCTATCCAATGTTCCAAGTGCTTTTCACCTCAGAGGAGCTGTTAAGACATGAGTGGAGCACCGCAGGAAGAACGACTGGCAGGGATGGCCAGGCTTCCTGCTTTGTATACTTTACACGGACCTCCATCAACCCGGTGCCCGGACAGGCCAGAGCGAGATCAATAAAGGTTGCCGAATTATCTTCCCCCAAAGCTGGCAAGCTCTGCCAAGCTTTGCCAAGCTCTGCCAAGTAGGTCATTGACGAAAACCAACTGATGGGAAGAACGAAAACAACCTTAAGCCTTAAGCGTCTGAACAAACAACCGACCAAGCAAGCAAGCAAGCAAGCAAGCAACCAACCACCCCACCAACCAAGTGTTTGATTGGCAATGAGACGTCTCTCTTTCGGACCTCATCCAACCCGTCCCCAACTGTCAGCGCACCGTCCAAGCGTTGCAGCGAGAAAGTGGGCACCTGGCCGAGGGACCCCCCTGGTCTGCCGGTGACATGAGAAAACACCAGGTGAAACATAGGTGAAAAAAGGTGGGAGAATGGAGAAAGTAGACCGCATCCTCGCTTTTAAGTTTGCCATTGAACCTTTCCATCCACCCTTTGTTGACATTGGTAATTACTGTATACTTTTCCCTTACACTTGCCGTGTCTTCTCCTTTACAGCTTTTTTTTTGATCTCCTTTCTAGGCTTCTCCATGCTAAACGTCTATGTGATCCTGCATGCAAATGGCCCATGCATGTTACTGCGTGAGTCTTCCTCCCAAATCTGCAACAAGGAACTACCAAAGTATGGCAGCAGTGCATGCAGTTGCAACCTTTTAGGGACAACCTTTTCTCTACAAGCGGCCCGCCCGGTCCCTCCCACTCTCCACATCAGCACGGTCCCGCCGGACGGTGTCTGCCGACACCGGTGTCCACCTGCTTCTGAACGGTGAGTCGATCATCCCCCACCAGCCTGAGTGCAGGAGGATCCAGATCCAAGATCCAACGGAAACAAATGGAAACAGGATGATTGGTCGTTTCGAGAAGGCAGTGCAACGGGAGAACATTGGGGGGAAAAAATACACGATGTAGATTCTGGCGGTCTGGGTTGTTCACATAATCTGGGTTCTTCACATCAACATATATCAATTCACAGCTCACAATTCTTTAGGTTGGATCGTACCACCCAGCTTCGCTGCTGTTCAAAGAGCAATTTGGTTGCATTGTGCCAAAACATAACCTTTGAGACCTGAAAAGGAATGCTACTTGCTCACATTGATGAATGGGCGATTCAGGGCCAAGTGGCGATTCTTCGAAAAAAACATGTTGCCAATGAGCCCTTTGGAAGACGAAATCCTTTGTTTACGTTGAACTACGAGAAGTCAATTCTACTGCATCCGATGAGGTTTTGGGGTGAGCTCGCTTCTCCAACACGACCCAAGCGTGAACGACGCCCAGCAGTTCTTCGGCTCGGCTCGGCCTTTCAAGCGACGAAACCGATTCATCTGACTCCCGAAAGATTCATCCGGTCCAATTGTCCGTTCATCCTGCGGTGGTTCGTGAGTCACAAGGACGCAGCCTGCTCGGTGGACATCGCAAGTAGGTTGGAAGCCGACGAACGGAGCGATCGGACGCTACGAACGTAGCTCTTCTTCTTCTAGGCATCGTGGCCGCCATGGCCCCTTTCTTTCGAGCGGCGCGATGCCCGTGGCCAACGCCGAGGCGAAGAAACACACGTAGAGCCGCACGGCGGAGGCCTCGGGCGAGGCGGATTCGGTGGGGGGAAAATCAGGATGTGAAATAACCAAAGAACAGACCATATAGTAGATGTCCAACACATCTTCTATAAGGAAGCTTGACCTTTTGCGTTTCATACTATGTTTGGGTCGCTATAGACGAGGCATCCTCGATAAGTAGGGAATCAAATGGAATGAATATTCCCGCGAAGAAAGCAAGTAGAATGAGTTTAGAACCAATATGCTGCAATTAGTTTTTATACGTCATTTTTGTGCAAAAATACATATATATGAGATCATCTGAGCGTTCCCCAGCAGTCCTGTAGCAAAGGACCTCAAGCTTTTGAGTGGAACCTACATTGATACCACAGAGCGGCCGGATTCACAGGGTTGGTTCCGCAATATGAGAGAGGTCCGGTCCTCTAGGTCCGGATCGTAATGGCTGCTCGTTTGCAGGTGTAGTGTTTGTGTAGTGTTTGTGTACCAGCGCCAATTTACACCCTGGATGGTTGGATGGGAGGTGCTGTGCACATACCGCTCACTTCGTAGCCTTGCGGTAACTTTGTATGCTCATTCTCCGGACTCATTGCTCTTCTCATGGGTCGAAGACCAGCACTTCAAGAACGATGCTTGAACTCTCTTGAACAAGTAGAACAAATGACTTCCATTGACTTGAACTCTCTGCAAACCTGCAAGTCACTGGTCCTTCCTGGTTCCTTTTTCATCACATCAGCTCCGCACCGACGCCTCCGTCCTCTCAAGCGTTTTCCCCGACCTCCAACGGCTGGGACGACACCAAGCGTGCGTCGTTTTGCCCGGTGCCCGCGTCCTGGGTGTCGGTCTGGCCATGACTGGCCAGCGTTTGATCCGATTTCGGGGATGGCCCGTGGCTCGAATTGAGGACCAAAGCCAAGTCATGGATTGCCACTGCATGTGCCTTGTAAGCCAGCCATGGAGGATTGCTAGCCAGAAAACATGCCCTGTTCAGGGCCTTCTGGTCGTGCAAAACAGAGCACAAGCTGCTTAGGAGTCGTGAACATGGACTTGCACAGGGACCTCTACGCAAGTGGACCAGTGTAGAGGCTCCAACAAGCCCCTCAAGACTCAAGACATGTCAAAACCGTTACGTAGTCGTCAACATGAATTGACCCAAATCAGGCAGCAGTGCCGATCCAAAACCCGGAGGGTTTGGGGCTTAGCAGGTTGCTTCAAAGGCCGTGGAAAGCACGACGAAAAACGCGCATATGCTGTACCGACTGAAAAAAAATATATTCTTCGACGTCAAGCAAAGCACGGAAGGTATCTTAGGCCGTCGCTTGCAGACAGCAAGATATTTTATCTTATTTTATTTCTCCCAGTACCACTTTCTCTAGGTCATGTCCAAAGATGTCTCGTGCCTTTTCAACTCCCTGTCACTTGGCATACCCATGTCATGGCCTCCTTCCAGGCCAGGTGCAGGTGCTTTGGCTTTCCTTCCCCTCTGCCGCCTTCCTCGCGCGTGTCAACGGCCAGGCGGCGCGCACCAGCATGTCAACGGCATCTGCCTGGCGAGGTCGGTGGAGAGCGAATTCGATCGGCCGACATTCTCAAGTGGTTGGGAAGACATGACTGTGTGTAAAGGCCTATAGACTAGAGGACTGGTTGGGATGACCTTCCCGCCCGGGGCGCAAGCAAGAACCATAGTCCGCAAGCGTTCTACGCATCCTGTGAGTTTCGTTCGTTTCATCCTGCGTCGTGCCAGGTGCACGTAGAGCATCTGGTTGCACATGTAGGGGCTGGCGCTGGTTTGAACTCTGGCCTGCCAGGAGTGACGCATAGTGAAGCACAACTTCGAGCACCAAACCCAAGGTGGTGGTTGTTTTTGGAGTCAAACGACCACTGGGCCAATTGGACGGTGTCGGTGAATCGGCGTCGTGCAGAAGCGAAAACACTAAGCGAAACACCGGTCGACCCTCAGGTGAAGAGTTTCAACATCGACTCCAAATGGTTAGCTTTGGATGCAGTTTCTGCAATTGGGCAACACCCAAACACCTTTCAACATAGGCTTTTTCATCTGGTTACGCTTGTTACGCTTGTCTGGGAAACATGGACCATGCTGCACCATGCTCCAGCTTTCGTTGGGCCTATGCGCCTCAAGGTCATTGAGTCTCCTATCCGAGGGGACATTTGTTCCCCGAGGAGATCGCGGTTGCATGAAGCCTAGCTGAGGGAAAAGTGTTACCACACATGTGCACGAGCCACTACTGATATCGGCGCTAAACCAATTTGTCAGCAATCAAAACTATTGGTTGGCCCCAACACTCACCCTCTTGATCTCAAAGCTCGGGTGGCTGCTCATCAAAAAACTATGAAAACAAATGTTCTGGGTGTGCTTTGGGACGAACTCAACTTGGCCACAGAAACGCAGATCGGCATCCAACAATGTGAATAAAGCTCTTGCAATGCATTGGATTCTGCCTGATCTCTCGGATATCTGGTAGGTTTGCATCTTCAAAAGCTGGACTGCTTCACAAGGCTGCCAAATCAATTACCGTAGTTCTTCTTTGTTTTTTGCCTCAAAAGCCTCACACGCTGTGGGGCTTACTTTCGAGTCTGAAGGCGGCTTACCCGTGCACCCACCCGATAACCACCCGAAAACCACCCGTCCATGCCGTCCATGCTGTCCCCGTAATTGGACGGTGCTCGTTGATCGGATTTTGTTGGTAGTAGAGGCTTCACACGTTGAAGGTGTATACCTGGACCTTCTTTCGGGGTGGACCTTCATGGAGGTCCCTGATCGTAGTGGGCTGGGGCTTCCATTATTGGTTACCCCGACATGAAGGTGCTGGTAGAAAGAGTCTTGAGTGGTAGAAAGAGTCTTGAGTGGTCAAAGTTGTCCGTTTTGCTGAGACTTGACTTCCATCGAACACAGTTTGGACAACGCGCCAGCGCTGTCCACTTCCTGCGCCCTGTCCCACCACGCCGCAACGCCTGCGAGGTCGCCAAACGCCGTGCGCTCAAAGCGCCCTGTGGCGTTGAGACGACGGGGATGGCTGGGTGTTACTCCGGACTTCCGTCCGTTGGGCACATCCAGTATTACTAGTAGCTTCGAAGAGTAGTAGGCAATGGCCTCCAAGCTAGCGATGGCCTCCACGTAGTAATTAGCTTCCTGTATCTTCTTGGTTACTGGTAACTTCTTGCTTGAAAAACACCTCCATTTCCACAAACCGATGGACCTGGACTCGCGGCACCACGGGAAGACTATTCGGAATGATTCGGAGAAGCTCGGGCATCCGACGGGGAAGACATCGTAGAGCTCGGCATAGAAGGCCGCCTGGATCGAAGGTTTTACGGGCCTTTGGGCAGGCTTCAAAGGGCAAAAAGGCCTGAAACAGCTTTTTTGCAAATATATGCATTATGTTGCATTTATTTAGTACTTCCAGTTGTCGCAGTAAGCGTTTCGGGCTTGAGCGGGTGATTGAAAGTTCAACGAGCTGCCAAGGAGTCGTTTCACCGTCGCACTGCCAGCTACGAACGGCAGAGCTAAGACTCTCGGTTTCCTGATGGAGAGACTGACGTGAACAGAGTCACCACAAACACCAGAAACAACCGGCGTGGAAAAGACTGGTTGATGGATTCACAATGATTGCATCAAAGTCTGAGGACCGCGGCCACAAAGTACTGAGTCTTTGCACAGCCCATTGGCCCTGGGAAAGGGTCACCCACTTGTTTTGGGACATAGTGTACAGATTTTGTACTGGATCATGTTCAATGCACCTTTCTCCACAGGTGATACTTAGCAAAGTTCGGCCGCAAACTGCACCGTTTTCTGCGCCTGTGGCCACAAGAAGCTGGGATAGACCTGCAGTCTGGGTGACACCAAGTCCTGAAGGGCGGATGAATGTTCGTGCGAGTTTCAGCGATGAATTCAAACGCACCCTTTTCTCAACAAAGCTGGCTTCCAGCCACTTACTGCAAGTTGAAACCTCTGCAGTTGATTGGTCTCGTTTCCAGCTGCAGTTGAAACCATGTGTTTCAACCTCTGACATGGCGGCGAGGACCTGTCCCTTTGGTCCCCTCGCCATGTGACAGGGGAACCGACGTCGAATGGAAGCGGTGCGGACAAAAACGCCGCTTTGAGAGCCAAAGCGAAAGGCCAAGGACCGGATTTGCTGTGAGGAGAGCATGCTTTGTTGTTCACTGCATTGTCCCAAGAGACCCCAAGCAGTGAGCTAGTATTGTTAAGTGGAAGATGAACAAGGGTGAAAAAGCCAAAAGAAATAAGTTCGAATAAGCCAACTTCCACACTGTTTGGAGAGAAATCAAAGGAAGGAACCTCGCAAGGCCTGTTGAGGCTGTTGGTGTCGTTCCAAGGAACACTCTCGGAAAGTGCTCCCGCTGAGCTGCAGTGCTCCACCCATCTCAACGTGAAGACAGCGACCCGTTCGAGCACTCTTCCAAGCGAAGCGGAGAACACTCCGAACGGACCAAGATCCATCGCCTCGAAGGCGGTGGGCGGGACCAAACGTGAAGCGATTCGCCGGGTCCGACCGAGCCGACGAACCGACGAACCGAGCCGGCGCTCCGTGGCGGTGAAGATCAAATGGCCCGAGGGCGTCGGAGGGAGGATGAAGGACCTGGGAGGGCGCGGCGGTTTTTGGGGCTTTTTGGTTTGGGTGTATACCTAGCACTTCCGGTGCCCAATGGAGACCTGTAGGTAGGGCAGGGTTGTCCATTCATGACTCGTTGGAAGCACCTGGTACTATTGTTTTTTTCTTTTTCGGTGGACTTGAAAACGGTCGTTTGGGCCGTAAGTTTATGTGACTTTACAAAATGGATTTGAATGAGTTTCAATGTATTTAAGATTTACTCATCTTGATAGGTGGCGTGTCATTTCTGACACTAAAAAAAGGTAGCAGCTGAGCATCAGAAGTAACTTATACTACTACACAGTGGTTTCCCGGAGACTTTTGCCCAGGTGCCTCAGGAAACTCAAAAGATTCTGAGACACCAATCTGTTCAACATGGACTGTGTAAACCAGTGCATTCTATTCCAATCGTGTTGTGCTTTTTGCCAAACAAGCAAATTCATTGTTGGACACCCTCCGATCGTGCTGGATGACTGCGGATGACTGCTTGGCTTCACTGGAATTCATGGCATCTGTCTCAAAAAGGTACGTTGGTCCACAATTCACGATGGTTTGCTTCCTGTGCATTCTTCAATTTTTAGACACACCGGTCAAGGAGCTTTTGACCTTGCCATGATGACGACATAACTCTCCGACTCGGTCCCCGCCGCACCACCCGGGATGCCCACTGGGCCGAACCCTCCACACACCAAACGCGGTACCTCGGCGGAAACGAGGGCAGGTGATCCAACCGGGATGTGTCTTCTTTGCCAACAAACAAAATAGAAAAACTGTTTGGGGAGAACCCTCCGTGGTTTGACATGATAAATCTCAGGAGAAAACCCTACTTCTTTTCGGCACGTCCGCAAATATCCTGTGACATGCAGTCAAACATATTCTGACATCATGCATGCATCAAATACTGATATGTCTAACTCTGACTGTCTGACAAAAGTCTCCAAAAGCCACCTTCGGCAGGTTGCGCAACAGGTCGAGGTCACCTTCCGTTCGCACTGAGGCCGTCGCTGCTGCGAAGGCTTCACGAACCTCGGGAGTCAAAGCCCGAGCTTCGACCTTCGACCGGTCGACTTTGGGGCTGAAAAGGATTAGCTTTGGAGGCTGCTAGTGGTAATGGCCTCCACCCTAGCTTCTTGTTACTAGCGATGCCCTGCGAAAATGGATGGACAAGAGTATACGAGCGCACAAAGATTAAAAAAACATTTAAAAACCCTGACCCGCAGAAACTTCCTGAAGCAATGAATGAATGAATGTGCGGAATGTGCATCGAATCCTTCTCTGCCTGAAATGGATCTGCAAAACACCTCAATGCCCTGACCCAAGGGATTAATTAGTTGTATATATAAAGAGCCTGCAAGAGCGCATCATGTTGTTCACTTGTGGGGCATGCACTGATTGAGTGCCTGGAGCGGCACTTCAGCAAGTTCAGCCCACACCCGCTCCATCAGCCCTGGACAGTTTTCAGGAGCGGCTTAGTAACAAGTGCATCGCTTCTAGTAACAAGTGCCTTACTAGTAGTAACAAGAAGCTACTAGGAACAAGTGCCTTACTACTAGTAACAATAAGAATTTCATTGATGTGACCTGTGAACATTGTTACTAGTAGCGTGGCACCTGTTACTACTATCCATCGGAGCACTTTCACCGTGGTGTTCTTTGGCTTGGCCGCATGGACATGACCCCACTGACAAGGGGAACCCCATCCAGTCTTCCGTTGCGCGACATGTCCTCGCAGGCTCGACCTGTTCCGTTGAATCGAAGTGATGGACGCTTCCGGCCGATTGGTTGCTGCTTCCGAGCTGAGCCTGGGCGGTATATTTTTATGGTTTGTCAGCACTTTGAGAGTGAAAGACCCTCTCAAAAGAATAGTCTGACTCTTGCGGAACTGATTTCGGGAATTGGCCGAATCCTTCCCTGTTCCGAATCCTTCTCATGCCAACGGACTCCAATTCCGTGCCGAAAGGGTCCGAAAGAACGCGCGGTCCAAGTGCTGCCAGGTCACGTCTTGAAGTAGATCTCCACGAAGTTCTGCCCGGGCCTCGCCCAGCAGGTCCAGCGGTGTTTTGAAGGCTTAGACCCGCAGCACTTGAATGACTATGTAAAGAAGTGGTTGACCTTGGCTTTGTAGTGTAAAACCCATAATAAAACAATGGTTGTTTGGCAAAACCTATTAAATCCTAGGCTACTGGTTCCAGGCTGGCATGCTTGCCGAAGAACCCCCACAAAATCATAAAACATCCTAACACAATTCCTAACATTTGACACCCTGTGAAAGGAGAGGTGCTTATGCCTCGTAGTTGCTGGACCCATGAGATGTGGATTTCCTAGGTTGCTGTACCGGCCCGGAAACCTGGAAACTAAAAATACATATAACGAGATGCCATGCCATGACACTTGGAATCATTGAGCCGGACCAAGGTTCCGGAAATATGTTGCCCTTTTTCATCTGCCCCCCAAACCCTTTGCCGTTCAGTGGCTGGGTATCGTCCGTTGCTTCCCCTTGGCCCACGCCCACAGGGAAGAGGCCTTAGAGGGGATGAAGGTGAAGGCTTTCCAAAAGGTCAGCACTGGACCAAGTAGATCCCATCGGAAAAGGACATGGTGGATATCAATAATGATAGTAATGAAGGATAGCATGACCGACTACCACAATATCAAGGTGTGAGCTGGTGTTTGGACGTGCTGGCACATTGATGGTGGTGGTTACAGCCGTTGGACAAATCAAAGGTGGACGCGTCCACGGTGGGTCACTGTTGCCTCTGAAGGCAGCGCTCGGCCCCCGGGAGAAAATAGATCACACTGAAAGTGCTCTGAAGTTCACCAAAACACTTCGATGTCTCACATGTCACCGAACATGTTGAAATGCAGCAAGCGCTTAATGGGAAAGCATTGCCTTGTTTCCTCTGCACTTAGGCTGCTTTTGCGCTATATATTTCGGAACGCCGGAACCTCATGTCAATAAACCCGCGCGACCAAACCCACTCAAACAACATCTGTAAAAGCTGACCACTGGTTGACCCGAATCCTTAGCCTTTGTGGGCAGACTTGGCTCATACTCATCCAGCAAGAAAACTACATTGCTGGTAAGGCCTTGAACCTGAAGCATGCCAGTCTCTGAACATCTCTCAGCACGGTGCTACACGATAAGCATTATCCGATCTTGAAGTGAAGCTAGTTAAGTTGAGACTTATGGGAAAGCACCGTGCAAGACGGGTACTTCGGAGGCCGCAGATTAGAGCTTCCAATGACTTCAAGGAAATGATCATGCTTGAACTGACCTATATATTGACAACTGCGCTATGGACTTCCGGGGCCTCATGCGCAGCCATTAGAATGCTTGTTAATTACGCTATTGGCCAAAAGAAATAGCCACTGAGGCTATTGGCGCGAATCAAAGCCGTTGCCAAGGCTTTGTGCCCGAACAACGAACCCAAGCAGGTTTAAGCAACCTGGTAAATCTAAAAGAAAAGACCCACCACGAACATGCGATGTTCTGCTTCACTTCGTACTTTCAAGCAAGTCTGCTATGCTGTAGCCAGGTCTGCTCCAAAACCGCTCCCAATGTTACATGTATAGTCCAGTGAAAAGCTTGCAAAAGTAATGTTTGGAGAGACCTCCTCCCACGGCTGGCAAAACAAACATTCCTCTTTGAATTGGCTCAACCCTGTTCAGTTCTGCCATTCACAAGATTTAAGCAGGAAGCTGGTCCAATCTAGTCCAAATTCCAGCCAACTAAAGTTGTGAGTCAAGTCTCTGGTGACTCAAATTTCTCACGTCACTCACGGCTCTGCTGGGCTCATGTTGTAGTAGTTGTCGCAGAGTTGTCGAGGAAGGTGGCATTTGCATCCGAGATGAAGCGTGCCACAGCCCTACTACATGGAGCTGGTTGGACATCATTCCCGGTACTGACTCACCCATCTTTCACGTACAGGGACCGCTGGGCTTCACACGAGGAAGCTCTTGACCAACGAAGTCCCGACTGACATTCCGCGGTGATTGTGGCGCTGCGTCTTCACAAGGAACGACGTTCTCCGGCTTTGGCTTTTTGTCATCATCTAAGATCTTCACCCACGCCCACCAAGGAAGTTCTGTGTTCGCCTTCATCTTTTTTCCTGGGGTAATCCAGAAAAACTATCTCCACCGAAGCTGGCCGAGACATGCGGTCCCATGTGGCAAAGGTTCTAGCTTGCTTCAGGTGCTTTAGGTCCATTTTAGGTGAAATCACACGAAAACGAGAAGTCTCCGTGCTTCAATTGCATTGCATCAGCGTCGAGCCCTCGCCTTCCTTGCAGGTCTCCTCCGGCAACATCTGAGAAATCACCATGCCGACCAAGAACGTTGAGAACGTCAAACGTCGCATGATGAGATCTGTGCACAATTCTACGGTCTAACTCTCAAGCCGTGAATGCTAACTGAGTCCCGACCTATACTTTCTGCAAGTGCCACTCACAGCGCTTCAACCAAGCATATTCGGGATGTGAAAAAAGCTTGCCAGGGGGTCTGTTGCTAGCACTTTGGGTGTGGTTGATGAAACAACAAGTAGATTGGATTGCGTCCACGTACAATCAAGTGGGAGTATACGTCACAGCTGGTAAGTGAACATCCAGAAACCCTAAGAACCCAAAACCTGATCAAGGTGAAAAGGACAGCCAGGTTACGGCTATAGGCTGGAAGAGTCTTTTGAGAGGTTCTTCAAGCTTCAAGAATAGTCACAACCTGCCAGTAGGGCAAGGGGCAAGGAGCCCTTAGAAGAGATCAGATCTCACATGCCCCAAGTGTGGCAGATCGACTGTTGTCCCTCTTGGTGGATGATCTTCGGCGCACCAGGGTGTACAACCAAGTGACCCGGTTCAAATATGCAACAAACATCCACCACTGATGAAGGAATTTTTGCATGACGCGTGAGTTCAAGCCGTTGCAGACGCATGTGTGTGCGCGTGTTGTCTAAAACCACGCTTCCCACATCTCCCCACTCTACCAGTCGGACGGTCCCTTTTGGCACTCGCCCGAGACGATCCGAGAGGATCCGTCGGAGTCCGTCCGAGGACGACCGGTCAGTCACGAGTCAATGAACGAAGCGTTGAACGAGGCAACATGGTTTCACATGATCATTTAAATTCATTTAGTGTCTTGATAGACATCAATTGTTCGACCTGCTCTGAGGCAAGAGTTGATGTCTAGATTTCGGAGGCTCTCCGGCTCATTTCACCTTGGTGCTGTACTTCGCTTGCCACTCCGTCAGCACTCGCTTCATGGAGCGGTTCAGCTTCACCACTTTGCGCTTCTGCTTGATGGCAAGAAACGCATCCTGTGCACAGACAGATTGTTCAACGCATCATCCACGGTCACTGGCCAAGACCGTCAAGACCCGGATGAACCAAGACCAAGACCAAGATGAAGCAAATTGACACAAATTGACCATGGGGACGATGGGGGAGGTCCAGCTGCTTTTGGGATCCTTGGTATCTTAATATCTTGCTATTGGCTCGTGACACGCTCGTGCAAATCTAATTAGTTGAAGCTCCCCTCGTGGTGTTGACCCAAATAAAATGGGCAGGTTCCATCGCCGACATCTCCAGCCTCCCTCAACGCATCCAAGGGGTGAGAAACTTCCACAAGTGGCATGTTGTGTCTCCCAACTCCATCACTCCCCCACCCAACCACTCCATGGGGTGGCACATATGTATGCCATTGTATGCCATGCCCGGTGGCTTGGCGAAACGCCGTCCCGGCGGTCGACGTCCCGTCCTCCCAGGTCGGATACCGCCCTGCACGGACCAGGCATGCGCACAGTGTGGTGGTCGATCGGCCACGGCCATGGGCACAGTGAACTAAGACGTCACCTGGTCACCGACTCGTCACCGGTCTGAGGTCGGAGCTTAAGCCAGATGGTGCTGGTGTTCAAAAGAAGCCATAGCTAGTGTTGTATTGGTTTTTCAGCACAAGCAAGCTATAGCTATATAGAGATTCCTTCAACCTGCAAAATGATGAACTTCGCAATCAAAAAGCCGTGCAGGGGTGACATTGAGAAGTGATTGGTAGTCCGACGAAGGCCGCGCTTTTCTGACGACCTCCTCGGCCATCGCCACCGAGCAGCCTCGTTCATGTTGCGCCACGGCAAACTGTGCAGCTTCCTCGAGCTGCTCCACTGTGGGAGGGACCCCATCCCAGCACTCAACGAGCAAGTACTTGTCCTGAAAATGGCAAGTACACGGTTTAGGCTGTTTATGTCATTCAATCATTCATAGTGTTTGCAGGGTCGTGGTTTTGCCTCAAGGGTTGAATTTCAGACTTCGATTCTTGTCTTAGCGGCTCATCGCACCCCGTGGAGCCAAGGTAAAAGTGCCGAAAATGCATCTAGAAATGAAGAGGATACACCTGAGCCCAGATCGGTTTCTTGTTCTATACAATAATATTATGTAATTTTGTCATGCTGGAAACTTCAGATTCTCTTGGAGTCCCTAATTTCACTGGGAACGAGAGAGAAGACGACCAAAAATGACACTCTGGCTCATGGTCGTCCGCAATCGGGGTGTCTATCTGTCAGACGAGAGCCGCCCCCCCCCAAAAAAATGTACGTCACAGCAGCAACCTACTAGCCGTCGCAGCAAAGTAGAAGCGTTTGCCATGTAAGTCACATCAATGTAAGTCACTAGCGTAGCACCGCTAGCCATAAAATGTCAATCCTTTACATCAGGGGAAGTCCCGTTCCATGGATCTTCCTGTTCCTTCGGTTCACCCTTCGGACAGCCTTCCCAAGACCGACCTGGATGCTCAGCTCGGGGAACTCACAGGTCAAGTCCTTGGTCCACCGGTGTCACCAGTCGGTCCCCCTGGTGTCAACGGTTTGAAGCCGGTTTGTCATCGGGGATGGCTCCAGAGTTGCTTGGACGGATGTGTTCCTATCGAAGTGAGCAAGAAGTCAGTCACGTTGAACTTTGAACCAATGGATGCATTCAAAAAGACATTTAAGAAGTAGAAACGCGTCCCCAAAGATGCGATGGTTGAATCTTGCGAAGTTGGCACTTTCAAGAAAAACCATCCGAAGGAAACATGTTCAAAAGCTTCGATGCAGTTTAGCTCTGACCAATACGTCCAAGCTTCGATGGTCCCTGCCCATCGCCTGCCGAGCTCATGGCTGTAGCGGCCACCCACCCACCAGCCTGGATCAACTTCATCTGCTGGTGCCACTCCGGACTTCTGGTCTCGCGCGTGCTGGATTTTGGTGTAGACCAGCGTTGGACAGTGGAAGCCTGGATAGAAACGTGTATTTCTGCCCATTCACCATACAGCATACTGTTCAATCGCAGCTGAAGTGGACCTTGGCCTTAACACAAACAGAAGTCAAACTTTGACATGGTTTTACTCTCTCTCTCTCTCTCTCTTCTTTAGTCACTCGCAAGGTTCCACAATGTCCGTCTGTTTCTTCGTACATTCTTTCAGATTGTTTCATCTGGTTGACATTCTTCAAATTTCCGTAGTCTATCTGTTCCAAGCAAAATGTGTCGTACAATCCGTGTCCAAACTCCAACCAAATCGACAGCTACCTCGCCTGAGAAAACCACATAAGACCAAAGTGGGATTGCACCCGTCGCAGTGTCCTGCAGCGCTGGAGCTGATGGCGTGTCCGCTCGTGTTTCTTCCATCACACCGATGGAACCATGGGGCACCTGTAAAGCGAATCAGCGTGATCCTCTCCAAAAGCCGACGAAACAGTCAGGGTGATCCCTGTTTCAGACTTGGCCGAGTCCGAGGCACTCAGAAAGATGCCAAAAAAGACGGGTCCGGTTTCGATTCGCCTGAAACAGAAGAAATACATGGGCAGAACTGCCAACCGTGACACCCTAAGACTCCATCCATGGTATGTCTTTGCTGGAAACCTACCCCACCAACAGCTTGAAGATGTCCGGAACTCCCAATGGGTTTTGATCCCACGTTTGTCGGTACACCAACGTCTGACCGTTTGTGCATGTCAAGTGTCATGGCAAAGGCTGGCTTGGCTTGTTTCCTTGACTTTTCCCAAAACAAATCATGTCAGACGAAGCGTGTATCGAAGTACCATGAACTACCTCCACAAGTTGCCCCGGAAAGGTCCACGGCAACAGCGTGGAAAACGCCGTCAACCGCCGTGTCAAAGGGTTGGCAAAAGCCCACTGGCAGCGTCCAGAGGGAAGCCCGGGGACGCTTGGACGCTTCCTTCTGGCAGCAAGGCAAGCACTACAAACAATGCCCCCTCCACATGACAAGTCTCATTCAAAGCCATGCATATATATATATATAATAGATGTATTTATACCTGGACCCTCCAACAGGATCCAACAGGTGCTTCCTGGTGACAACAGGTGCCCAGGTTCACCTGTTAGGGTCTCCAAACAGGACGCTTCGCCCCGTCCCTTCTCGGGCGCGGCGACGCGGAAACGCCACGCCTTCCCCAAGATGCCCATGCCGAGCTTGAGATTGAAGAGCATGGCAATGACCAAGTTGATGATGCTCACATTGTACAAATACCTCGAGGAAACCGTCTGAACCCGCTTGAAAACACGAAGCCAGACACAGAGGAGACCACACGACGACTCGAAGACGCTGATATGCGCGAAGAAACGCAAAGAGGCTGGTGGATGTGAATGGATCTGCATCCCAAATCCCAAATCTAAGCAAAGCCCAAAGGTTTTGCCCCTTCACTTCATCAACCAAACGACTTGAGAGGTGATATTCTTGGAATGATTCTGTTGTTCCTTGTGCCGTGGGTGCAACCCCACCCCATGACCCCCATGCAGCACTGAGACTCACGAGACCCACGATGGTTTTGGGTCGAACTGAGACCCGGTGTTGGTCTCCAAGTGAAATCAACCAAGCAAATCCAAGGAGCAGGCCGAACAGCAACTGCAAATTGTCCAACCTGCCGGGATCCGAAGCAGCGATGCCGGCCAGGTTGGGAGTGTGGTCGGCAGAACGGCCGATCAATTGGTGGTTTCTGCGGCAGGATGACCGGTCTCAATGATGATATACGTATAGTATATTAATATCAAGTGTACCTGGCTGCTAACCCCCCTCCAAGTATATGGTATCTTGCAAATGATCTGAAGAGCAACAGCCATGGATGAAAACGTGGCACACATGTTTCTCTGCAGCATGCCACTTCTAGGGTGGAAAAGTTGGGACAGTTCTGCCATGTTCACGAGTTGACTTCCGCATGCCATACATGCTCCCGAAAGAAAGGAGTTCACCCACCGAGAACGTGACCACTTTCCCATGGGGTGAAGTGCTTTCAGCAAAACATGAGCTTAGCAACACATGGAATCATCATTGAATCGTCATTCCCACAGCGATGTCCCCAACTCACCCGTGTCTCCGATCTCAAAACCCAAGGAACCCATTCAGCTCCACTTCTTCCTCAAAGATCAGCTCCTCCAATGCCACCGGCGTGATCCAGCGAGCCGTCAAAGCAGCAATGGAGCCAAAGGCCACATATTTCAAGGACACGCCATGCACCGCGCCCATGAGGAGCGGAGAGAGGAGAGGAGGAAAAGAAAGCGGCCGCGAAAGCGGCTCCCCAGCGGTGGTTTGGAGGCGAAGAAGAGTGAAAAAGGTGTGGAGATCCTCTTGCAAAGCAATATCCAAAGCGGGGCATAACAAGATTGACACAGGTGGTCGAGTCAACCCTTATCCAAGACGGGGCATCGCCGCAGCACAGTTGAGGGTCCTTTGTGTTTTTGGAAACCCAAATGGTGCTGATAGTAGACAGGTCCTTACGTGTGTGATTAGCTCTGAGTTTGTGCGTGCAAACACCAGAAAACAGAGTCTGATGCTATTCGTGGAGGGCATCATTGTAGCTGTCGTGGTTTGCTCCTGATTTGTGTAGGATTTCGCTTGTACAATGGCTCTCTGCATTCTGCAGCATCACTGCGGCGGGCGCAAGCGGCGCCAGATACGAGATGCTCCAACTTAGGAAGAATTGAATGTGAAAGAAAGACAAAGAGCCACTTCTAGCACCCCTCAAGAATCTTCAGTATTTTTAAGTATATAATATAGTTATTTAATATTCCTGCATTCAATACAAATCTACCCCTTCCGACGCCACCCACAATGACCCTTGTGACCCAGGTGCCCTTTTCTCAGCTCCCAAAAACAGATTCAGGAGTCGAAACGGCGAAGACTTGGCATATGAATTGTATGAATTAGCTTCTTGTTACTACTAGTAAGGCACTTGTTACTAGTAGCGTGGCACTTGTTACTACTAGCGTCTTGTTCCTAATGAGTCTGAGGGGTCCGACCGGATCCTTCATGATCCTACCAAATCTGTGGCGACGCATCGGTGACGTCGGTGACGCATCGGTGAGGGGCGCTGGCCATTCGCAATGTCTGCCCCAGAGGGCATGAAGGAAGGCTCGTACTCCGAGGTGGCCTCAGTCGGGGCGAGCTTGGACGCCACATGGACGCCAACGTGGCGTCTGCAACGGGGATGGTGATGCGGACCATTGCGGCATTTTTTAGGTGATAGATCATGATAGATTGTTTGGAGACGACTTAATCGAACCCAGGATCACCCAGGTACTCTAATATAAATACAATTAAGTGCTAATATGGTTGAAGTGTGTTTGCTTTACCACGAGTCTTTGTTCGATGTCCCCACAAGAGTTGCACCTACCTCACACACGTCCTCACGTCCTCGGTCGATCCTCAGGTTCGGCTCCCCTCGCTGTTCGGGCTCCAAGTCGCACAACGGATCCGGGAGTTGGTGCCCTCCAGAGCGGAGTGCACCTGCGCGACCGGATCTCCGTCACGGGGCCGACCACCAAGCGTACGAGGTGTTGGTCCATTTTCCCCTTCTTCCAGAGGATCAAACCGGGGTTTGAACATGCAAACCACTTGTGAAAAGCTAGTCTTCCAACCATAGAATCTCCACTCAGTTGCTAGGGGATTCTGAACCAAATCCGGCCTCAGTCAATAGAATTCGAATGAGTCAACAATCATAAGAAATCACCCGACCTCGTTTTATCCTTGGACGGCCCCGGGACACCGAACAGACCGACAGCTGGAGGTCCACCCGGATGCAAGAGGTGAATGAATGTGTTTCTCCGACCTCCGGGATGCAGGGGAAGGAAACATGACTAAACCATAACTAAACCTACACCAAATGCATCAAAATGCTATGTTGCCCCCATGTAGATGTCCCCAATTTCTGGCACTTCCAACGTGGCAGATCCCAACTCTCCCAAAGCAAGTCGGTGGGGTGGCCTAGGCCACCCCGCCTGGATGGTGATCGAGGCCACATTGGCCGAGAAAATGCTGAGATCCGACAAAGGATCCACCACCACCTCGGTGACGTGTCGAGCAGCTCGTGACGTGTCTGCTGAAAAGTTTCGTATTTTTAAGATCAGCAGCAGCAGCAGCAGCAGCCAAACACAGGCTCACCGTTTTGGGTCCTTTCCCAGTTTGGGATTCATATGAATCGAGCTTGCTTCAGCTGGTTTACTTTTGATTGAAGATCTTTTGAGTCATCATATCAGATGATTCTGAACCCCCACTCGACTCGACAACGCTCCAGCCCCCCATCTCAGACGCGGGGCCAGTTCGCCGGCTTGATGATTGAAGGTCCTGCGCAGAACATGCAGAAGACACTCAGCTCTTCAGGCAGCTGCTGATTTCAGAAAAACAATGAAAAACTTGTTTCCACAGGCCACAGCTATCCCATTTCTTGGGATGTTTGCCGTTGAGCATTGACATTTGGCCCGCTACTGCTCCCAAGAAATCTGCAGCCTCAGAAGCAGGGGCTTGACCTTGATCGATCATGTTCACCTGTATATACTACAATGTATGGATATAAAAATAATATGCCAAGATATGCCAAGATGTATAACTTATTGTACTTTATTATATATATATATACTTCTTTGCCTTGCAGGTCCCAACCGTCTCGACATGTCCCGACTCTCTTGTCTTGTCCGGTCCGGAACCGATCTTTACTGGGCTTCCGGGCTCTAAGGAATTGCAGGCCTCAAAACTCGCGCAGTAGCACACCTTGAAGGTCCCTTAGACCGCCGAGACTGGGGGGGGGGGGTGCGTTACGGCCTGACACGTGACATGGCTGGCGCGCTTTTCGAAAGAGAAGATAGTCCGCGGAATGAAGAGATCGAACAATTTGCGATTTCGAAGATTCGGGATACAACGAAGGGATGGGCCAAGAACCCTGTACATGCAAATAAAATGTATTGGTTCGTTTGAGAGAAGAGAGAAGAGACTCATGACATCTTGACATCTACGATCATCTGTGGGGTACCAGAGGTCAACTCAGCGATAGGCGAATTACTTTGACATCCTTCTTTGGGCAACAGACCCAAGGCACACGTCTGGACAAAATCATGATCGTTACCTGCCTGCTCCCTTGCAACGGATTGTCTGTTTCTTAGTGCTGACAATGTCATTCTCGACGGTGTTGGCAGTCGGCGAGCGTGTGTCTGCAACGGATCGTGGAGGGAGACACATGACACCGCGAACCAGGAACCTGGAGAGTGCATGGTCAAGCTACGGATCTCACACCCAGTGTCTGCGTTCTCAGACCCGTGGCATCAAGAAACTCCTCGATAACATCAATTTCAAGATATTTCAAGGTGCATGTGTCCGCTGAAAAAGATCACTGGGACTGGTACTCCACGAGACTCCCACTGAGACTCCCTTAGTTCCACTATTGGAACGACCCACAATACTTCGAGTCCTAAAGACGAAGACGTCGTCAACATCGCCGCCAAGATGCCGCCGGCAGTGACTTGCCCCAAAGAGAACCTCATCCAACACGCCAACACACGTGGTCTTGGGGGTTAGGGTCGGGTGACAAGTGTGGAACAAGCAGGGTGGAAGGAAGCGGATGGCAGTAGGGGGGGGTTGGGGTGAAATGTGCGTTGAAAGTTTTTGGGGTTTGCATTGCCACTCACCCTTGGCTGTGAATTGTATGGTGCATCAGCTGAAACTCTCAAAAAGCTGCAAGAGTCGTTCTCTTTCTCTCACATAATACTGCTTTGTGGATCCTCCTCGTTGAAAGTACTAGCAGTCAGAAGTGTGCTGTTTTGGGGATCTTCCTCCTTCCCCACCCAGATGTTTGCCCAACCAAAGGCCCCCACCACTCCGGACCCCATTTGGGCCCGGAGCGCTACTCTGTTCTTTTCGCATCCAAAGTTGGATGACGATCGAAAGCGATCGAAAGCTGCCTGGCAGAGGTGCTGTTGCTGGCAGGCGCCGGATCCGCGATCAGCAGCGACTTGAAGAACCTCGGCGCTTCGGCCCCTCGCGACGCGCCGGACCGGGGAACGGAGCGACATGGGCGAGGAGGCGGGTCGAAGTGTGTTTACGGAGGTCAACGTTAGAACAAGGTCGCTCAAGCCGCTGTTCTACGACTGCAAGGTATACTTGTTTTTGTCTTTGGAATGATGGGGTGGAGAACCCCTTCGGCTTGGGGGGAAACGGAAAGGTGGAGATCCCAGAAGCCAGTTTGGGTGGGGGGAAGAGAACACGTGACACACTTACCTTCAAAGACGTTACACGAAGTGGAAAGGGATCCCTTGGAAACGGTCCACTGAATACAGGAGGTTCTTTTCATTTGTACATGTGATGTGTTCGTCAGAGTGTAAATGATGTGAAACTGCACTTGCTGTGGGTGGAGAGAAGAGCCGAGCTTGCTGAAAACCGGCAGAGTTCAACAGAGCTGCACTAATTACTTCAGCATCCATGCTCAAAAAGGCTTGATTTCCAAGGTCATAGCCTCTTCCCAGCCATGGCTAGCCCTTGCCCCGGTCAAACAAGTAGCACTTGGGGCTCCCCCGCGCAAAAGGACACATCGCATCCGCATCGAACATGATTCATGATATTATGATATATTACTTGATCTATTGTAATATCATGAAATGCTTCAGCTCCACTTTGCACCCAGAATCATGCAGAGTTTTTTTTTGTACTATTTTGAGATATGCTTGGTGAACGGATTGAAACGTGGCCTGCTATCCCCACCCGAATTGGAGGTGAGGTGCCGGTGAGACGTTATTCATGGTTGCGACAACCCGATACATGGTCTTGGTAACAACAGTCCAGCAAAAAATCACCACACACAAACTTGTTGCGAAATCACCACCATGAAGGTGTTCACCATTCACTTACATACCTATATAGCGACTAATTATCAAACTTGCAACAGTCTGCAAAAATGCTTGCCTCAGGAGGGTCTAGGTATTTGATATCTCTAAAGCAGCGGCCACAATGGCCATGCGCGCCCATGCGAGTCTCCCGATTCGCAGTCTCTTGACACGCTGAGGCTTCGTGCCCATCTTCGTTGGGCTCCCCGGTGCAATCCGTTGACATATTCACAATCTTCACCTTGCAGCCGAGCCCGTCTGGTCCTAGCCATATCATCGATCAAAACAAAAAAATACAAAAAGTGTTGCAACATCTACAGTATATTGTGGAGCTGACTGGAAACAGTGGAGAGTTCCTCACTGGGCATCAATGATGCGGTGTGAGTATGGCCCATGAACAAATGTGTTGATGCAACAATTTGTTGCTGGCCTCTGAGGGATCCAAAGAATCACGGGTGTTTCTTGCTCATAGGCTTATCAACCTGCAAATATCAGGTGCATTTAGGTGGTGGTTCTGGGTTTAGACGATTTCCGCCTTGGGATGGTGCTCTTGAAAATATCGTACCATGTATTGGCCTGCTTTCCTGATTAGGGTGGGTCCCCTGAATGTGAGAATTGTCATATTCATGTCATATCTGTGGAAACACTCTGCACTGCACGCGGCTAAGTCTGTTTCTCAACAAATCTTTATCGTCTTCGACCCTGTTCGACACCCCCAGCTGCAGTGGTGGTAGTCACTTCCTGCTGTCAAATGGATGTTCCTCACAATGAGGAACCTCTTGAAACATGTTTAAAAGAAGAAAAGGAAGAACACCCAGGACCTCTGTCAGGCACAGCGGCACAAGATGTGTGTCTTTGCGAGGGCCTTTAGTTGGCCCCAGCATATGAAGGGATTGAAAAGGCCTTAAAATCCAAATGGGGGGGGAATGAATCAAAAGTCTACATGATTATGAAGAAACACAAAAACATTGCAGAAGTCAGCTTTCCCAACCAATCGCGTATGTTTGCGTCTTATTCTTTTCCTAATCCCTCGCGCAATCCACGGAATCGGCCATTGGGCCGTTTTGGGGCCCCCTGACACGATCCAGAACACCTCGGAGCGCGAGCCGGGTGTTCGCTCGGGTCGGCGATGTGGACCGGGCCTTGGGATGGTGCTCTTCAAATGGTTCTGAGATTGAAGGGATCACTTGACAGAAAGTGGAATCCTGACATCACTTGGCAACTGTAGGATTCAGGGAGTTGGGCCAGGATATGACAAAAGGCTAGATTAGCAACCAAAACATGGAGAACCACACACATTGCATCACATTGCTATAGTCCTGTCACACCCTCCCCCCAGCAAGGTTTGGCGATGGCCACTCGAACCCCTGGGCACCTCCATTTCACCCAGAGGAGCCTGCAACGTCTGTGAAGCAAAAAAATGTGATTCAGGAGTGATTCGTCTGGGCCAATCCCCCTGTTTGAATGTCCCCGACGGGGAAGCTGGCCTATCATTGGGCTGTTGAGAGCAAGGAGCTCGTCTGTGACCAACTATCCTTCAGTTTCACATGGGAACCCAGAAAAAATCCCCTGCTACCAACTCCATCGGACCTCTACAGCTCTGTCCCTTCACTACCATCCCTCTTCCGCGCCCACCCAGCCAGGCGGCTCGAGCCCCACATCTCCAGCGCTGACAACCCGCTGTCTGGGAGCCGCACTCAATCCACGGCCCAAGACATCCAAAGTGCACCGGCCACCCCTGACGGGTCCGCCACCCCCCGATGGATGAATTGGTCCCTATATGTCCCTATAGGTCCCTATAGCAGGGGGGGATGCGGCCAAAGAGGCAAAGCCGGAAACCCAGCTGACCCGACGTGTTGGTTTGACTCCGGACGTTTTCGCAAGTTTCAGATTGGATGAAGAAAAACTGACACACTCCGCATAAACACAGAATCCCACTGCTTCATCGCCAATGTGTGCAGGTTGAATCCTGCAGGGGCCAAGTACCAGGCTTGGATAGAGTCTCAAAATGGTCTGGACACGCGAAGCCTCACCCAGTTGGGTGCTATCATCTCTTCCAATTAGCATTGGTTCTATGGCCCAGGTCCCTCGCGCCTTCCACAAGTGAAGGCTTGGTTCGGCGTGGCACCACGGATCTCGCTCGCCGGCCCCGCTCGCGGCGAGCCCCGCTCGTCCCAGTTGTGGCTCAATTGTACCCATGCTATCAGAGTGGTGGATCATGACTACCAGGTGGAGTAAAGGGCATCGCTACTAGGAGCAAGGACCCTACTAGGGGCTCCTGGCCTTACTACTAGGAACAAGGACGCTACTAGGAGCAAAGGGCATCACTACTAGGAGCAAGAAGCTACTAGGGGCTCCTCAGGTGGAGCAAAATGAGCTCCCAGCTAGGATCTCATTGGAAGTTGTAGGTTGAGTTGCCACAACAATATCATCCAGCTACGAGACTCGTTGAGGTCAAAGGTGCAAACGCGAACGTACTTCCAAGACTTTTCCTCTCAGCATTAGAGCCTGAGCCCGCACAAATACCAGTCCAAAACTCACCATAAACGGTTTGCATGTTCATTGCCCCACTCCACTACCAGTGATTTTGGGAACTAGCGAACCAACTAGACGGGCAGTCTCCCAAAATGAATCTTCTGAGCAGCCCAGAAATAGCCTTCCGGAGGGCCTTCCAAAAAACGATATGACAGCATGTATGAAATTGTGAGCCAGAACATACACCACGCACATGATAATGGAAACAAAAGGACATTGACCACATGAAGACCGTATGTTCCAGGTCTGTTACTGTCTCTTCCACGTGACAATTCACAGCGTTTGCATTGGAGAGGCGTCACGGGGTGTCTTGCTCTAACACCCCAGACCGTCACCACCCAGACGTCTCAGCGCCTTCCCAGACCACCTCGGCGTCCGGACGTCCAAGATCCCGATGCTCTGCTGATAGGTGTTCAAGCTGGTCGTCTGGGCGGAACGACGCTCGGCTACGCTCGGCTACCAGCGATGCACTGGTGTTCGACTGCAACGGCAGGCTAGGCCTGGAGGCTCTAGAGGCTGCTCTATTAGCTTGTTGGTTGGTCAGTGATGTAAGAGGAGTAGAGTTGACCAGTACTGCGGGGGCATGCCCACCCAATTTCGCAAACGATCTGGGTGCCAGACTCTCCAAAATCAAGGGACCACGGTCTAAAAAAAGAAAGAGAAAAACAAACGCATGCTGTCAGATCGAAGCTTCTTCGAAGCTTCTTAACCACCAACACAACAGGACGTGTGCCTACGCAGATCCCACAGATCCCAAAAGGTAGTAACAGGTGCCTTACTGGTAGTAACAAGAAGCTAGTAATTTTAACTTAATTCTTATTGTTACTAGTAGTAAGGCACTTGATTCTAATACCTTCTTGTTACTACTAGTAAGGCACCTGTTACTACTAGCGTGGCACTCTTTGTGCTTGCCCGTTTTGCTCCCAAGGAGCGGAGCAAAGCCCGCCGCCCGTGGCGGGAACGCAGAAGCACATGACGAAGCTGTCCAGAGCCTGGCGGAGCTCGGGGACGTCGGGGCGAAGGGGGGGAACCCCACAGACTGGGATGGAAAGCCCTGATAGCTTCTTGCTCCGTTCGAGTCGCGATGCCCTTTGTTAGTAATGCCAGGAGCTAAGGCGTGGAAAGCCCTGTGGCCCCTGTGGAATGGATCAAAAGTATAGAAGAGGAAAGCCCTGTGGAGTGTTTGAGAGACCCTGATGATGCCTTCTGAACTGCTTGACAAGGCGGATCACCAGACTTGGCCACCTCTTCGATACATCCCGAGTCAAACCTCTGGCCGTCGAAAGCACTGCACTGGGCATGTAAGAAGGCATGCATGCTGAATTGAGACCAAGGGAGTTGCGCACTTGGCTGACACAGGCTGAAGAACATCTGAAGCACAGTTGTCCAGCCTGAATGGCATCCACAGAGAAGGTCAAGTAGCCATCTAAGGTCACTCCCACCGCAGTGTACCTAGCTCAGATCTGCAATCACGCCTGCCTTCAGAGCATTTCAAACACCGAGTCAGTTGCAAGTATATGCGTCTTGCTACTGCATCTGCTGTTTGCACCGCAGATCAGGGTGAACCGTCTCACAAGGCTGCAAAAAGGTGATCCGCAGCGACGCCGCTGCAGGTGAGCAAGAAACGGTTGATCTGGTGCTCTGGTTCCCCCTGTAAATTATGGTGGCATGAAACAAAAAACCAAAGGCATGTGTCTCTTTACTGCTTTGTAGCCCATCAACTTTGTGGTTGATATCTGCTGGTCCCTCAATGTGAGCACAGGTCCCTCCACTGATGGCAAGCGTTTTTGCGACCGTGGACCCTCCATGCTCACGGTGAAAGAACTGCTCATTGGATTCTATTGGTCAAACAGAAAACTACCCATCCCTCTTGTTCAGAGATCCTCCAAGATATGACTAAACAGCCGTGTCACGCTTTTTGGAATGCCTTCTCCAACCTGACATGCAACCCAACGCTTCTCCGGCCATCTTGAGCCCCGATTCGCGGCGGTCCCCCGGGTTGACGGCGCACGGATTGGCGGTCACATCCCGTCGCCGGCGGGTGGCGGTGTCGATGGTGACGCCTGGGACGGGTCCAAAAACCATGTGCAAGAATGACGATTTCCATTGGGCGATAGAACGATGTTAAACGTTCCGCTGAACCCATCGAAGCTACTATCTGAAGAGGGTCCCAGGCTCCAAAAACCGATAGCGAAAGAGCTCCGGTGCTGGCTCGACGGAACATCGCCCCCGATCGTCGACTACCACCCAGATGTGTCGGTCTGCCCCCCTCCGGAAAAAGAGTGGGTCCGCCCACACGCACAAAGACATGACAGCAAAGGACACAAAAAGACTCTAGGAAAACCAAGAACATCCAAAAAGAATTCAACGATATTATTGAACTGCTTGCTGGTGGTCTTTGTCTTGGTTGGCTTTGCTTGGAAGTTTCTCAAGAAAAAGGCACACATCGTGACTTGATGTGACTTGATTTGTGGGGGGCTTGTTCCTCTACAAAGATCTTGTAGGTGAGCCATGGTGAGCCATCACGCCTGAAGCGGGTGACAAAAACAGTGCAAATCTTCCAAAGCCTCCTTCTTCGGATCTTGTACAAACCATGTGCAAACCAAAACAGAAAGGGAGCAAATCGAGCATCTCAAACAAAGGGGCGCCCCCCAACCGCAAGCCCATGAACTAACTAGGCATCCAGTAATTTTGAAACCCAAAGACAACACGAAAATACACCAAAACCCTAACCACAACTCATGCCGGTCATAGCCACAAAGTTCAGGAAAACTAAATTAAGCCTTCCTTCCCCGTTCGAACAGCCGGACGCGGAGCTCACCGTCGCCGCAGCTGACGCTCTGGTCGCGGAGCGCCAGGCGGTGGATCGCGGAGTTGAGGCCTCGGGCCGAACGGTGGATCCGTTGGTCATCGGGTCCGACCCGGGGGAAGATGAAGCGAAAGGATGCTTTGAAGCTTGGAAGACTATGTCAAGCTTTGAAGATGGAGTTGAAGACTTGTATTGAACAAGTCACCAATTGAACAAAAAGCATTGGAAGCTATGGCAGCTAGAGCTAATGGAACTTGTCAATTTCAGTTCTCACTCAACCAGGTTTGGGGTAGCAAATATCGCATGCTTTCCCAGCATCTTGCTGTGGCGGAACCCGACTCCAGCTTTTGGCTTCAACTCCAGCTCACCCAGTGGATCGTACTCGGCCCCACTGCTACTGCCTGGTGGAACAATGTGCATGCTGCATGAGACACGACAGCGGCGCGAGTAGAAAACCTCTGGTCTGATGAATCTTCTGAGCGAACTTGGAACTTGGGCTGACCACTGTTGAGATGGGTTGGCCAAGGAAATCTCAAGTCTCTATACGATCAAACTCCAGAAGGTTATATGGTATACAGCAGTGGTTTCAGAGTAGATGGCACAACCCCCAAGATGTCTTTTAGATGGGGGCCCCAAGGGGTCCATCATTGCACCACCGAACTCGGGGGCCCCAAGCTTGCCATCGAACCTCTGAAACCACTCTACATCGATCAAATACTCCTGGGGTGACCCTTCACTGAAGGAAGCAAATGTTCCTCTGAGGGCCTGAGGGCTTTGGGGCACTCATTCTCGTCATCAAATCATGATCAGTATCCCTGCTGGCCATTTTGGCGTCCTCATCCAACCTCACGTAGAAGTCAGTTCCAGATGTTCCAGAATGCATCTTCTTATACAAAATTGTTACTATTTCATCTTAGGTCATCTTAGGTCATCTTGAAGTAGTTAGAGTATGACTCGACGTATCTACTTGAGGCTTGTGTCTCCAGCACACACTCCACGACCATTCAGGAGTCAGGCGGTCTATGGCTTTGAAGATGATCTCCAGTGACCCCATTTCATTTGTCATGACCGGGATTTGCGTGTGGAACTGTCTCCTAGTCTCGTGGGAAGATCTGAAGCCGGACTCCGGCGGTACCGGCTTCAGGTCCTATTCCACATGGATCGATCCACTCGGTGCCCGAATGTCCTTTTCTTTGCTCGGTGAGCAGAGAGCGGAATCACTTCACCCCACCAGTGAAAAAGGCTACGAGTGGGGTAGGAGCTACCTGGCATCGCTACGAACGGAGCAAAGAAGCTACGAACGTGGCTCCTGGCATCTCCGCGTGGGGTGGCCCGTCGCCCGTCATCTCGCGCCCGTCGCCCGGTCACGCTCCGCTCTTGAGTGATCAGACCATTGCCCTGCAGGTCGAAGGTGCATGCCTTGCCAAGCGTGCGGTTTATGCATGGTTTAATCCACACAAGGGGAAAGGAATGACAGTTCGGGGGTGTCATGCAGGATTCCACCCGAAAATGCACTCACTGTTACATATATAAGACCATATAAGACCAAGCAAGTTGCTCTGCCATGTTGTCCTTTCAGAAGATTCAATGTCCACCGACCTGCCACATGACATCTGAGAAGTTGGAACTGCCAGAAATTCTGACCCTTCCAGCGTCAGATACGTTTCGCCAGCTCAACCTCGGCAGGGTTGCTGCTTTGGTTTGGAAAAAATCTAGGAGTCCACCCCTCCAGCCTACGATATCCACAAATAGTTGTGCAAATAGGAAAGCCACCTAGTGATAAAATGTGCCACTTCCAGCCTACAAATCACTGTATATCCATGTATATCCACATCGATCCCACACGATCACCATGAGCCCACAAACCACAGCTCAATTCCACGAACCTCACAACCTCAAAGGATCTCCGATGCCACCGACACAAGCCTGCTGACCGCGGGACCCCGGGACCCCTTGAAGACACGGTCTTTTCGACCGACCGAGCCCCAAACGAAGCGCCCCAAACGAAGCGCCTGGTTCCGGGTGCAATTCACAATCTGATCCGGAAAGGCGCCTAAGACCTTGGTGAGGTGTTTGGGGCACTGAGCAGGGCTCGAGGTCCGCGCGTTGAAAGCACAAAAGCATCCGCACTGATCGAGGCGTCAAGAAACGAAGGTGAGACATCATGGTTAGTTAGACAACCTGAGATGATGAAAAGCCCACTGCTCAAGATCGACTTCTTAACAGGACCCTCCTCCAAAAAAAAAGATGATGTTCTTCCCAGAAACTGGCCACCAATGTGCCTTGATTTGTTGACCAGTCTGACCAAATCGCCGGACGCTTGCCAGGGTTATTGCACTAGTATATGTCTTTTGATGGATTGTTTCCCCGCTGAATAGGTCTCATTTCTTTTCATAAAGTCTTCTGGAAGGCCTCGCCAAATGGTGTTCAAAAATGTGTCAAATCGACACCACTACCATCCACTACCATGTCGAGAGCACATGACATCATGATGCTGATGCTGGACGTTTCACTGCTCCTTTGTTTAGCTCGCGAGACCTGAGCGCCCAAACAGTGAGGAAGCCTGCTGTGGCAGGGTAGTCCTGGGTCAGGGCTGGATGCTTTATATTTCGACCTGAAAAGGGATTTACACAGCATTATTCAGCATGATGAATGAGAAGTCTCTTTGAGAAAGGTACAAACAAACGAAACAAAATAACATCACTCCCAATAATCAGTCAGAAAACATCCTGAATTGGAACAAAGAACACATCCAGCTTTTAAAATATAATCCTCGGCAAAGACCTGCCTCCGACTCAGAGCGAGCTGAAAGTACCAGCAGAATCGCAACGAGATGCAATCCATTGCATTCACATCGCACGCAGTGCACGCAATGGTTTGTGTTTTAAATGATGCATCCCGAAATACCGGGTGATCTCGATCGGATCTGAAGCCTCCAGATGGACATCAATGAACTGCAAATTAATTGAAGGTCTTCAGACCTTCAAACATCTTCAGACCTTGAAACGTCGTCTGTCGCTTTCGCTTCCCATCGGACCCAATGAGTGACGCACCCCAAACTGCCCCTGTGCATCAGGCGCTCCTCGGTGCTCTGACATTGCAAGGCATCTTGGTCCCGGTTCGAATCATAACTCGCACAGTAGCACCTCAGTGCTGTGGATTGGGACCTGAGTAGGGCTAACATCACTTGTTAGGGCAAAAATTGGAAACCCCTCTTACTAGCAGCAGCAGCACCTGCAATAGTGGCAGCAGCAGCAGCAGCAGGAGCAGGAGGAGTAGGAGTAGGAGTAGGAGTCGGAGTGGGAGTAGTAGTAGTAGTAGTAGTAGTAGTAGTAGTAGTAGTAGTAGTAGTAGTATGTAGTAGTAGCAGCGGTAGTATAGATCGTCTGAGGCTTCTGGTTTCTTGCTTTGGCCACACCCAATGCGATCTGCAAAGGTTTCTGTTCTTTCCAAGTTGCCCCTTGCTTGTCGATGACATCTAATAAAGCTGAACTCATCTGAGTTTAAAGTCTTTCTTAATGCGTCTTTAATAAGTCGGTATATCGGAATTTCTGTTGTAACCATACCGGCAGCACCCGGCCCCCGGCCCGAATGGCCCGAATCGCCGGATTCGAACCAAGCCACATTTTCCAGGTGCCGCCATAGGGCAGGTCGCTGGGCGCGAAGCGGAGCATTTGATCCGCACCCACCTGGCACATGAGGATATCGCCTTTGCGCAATTTGAAGAATTTTCACGAGGAACGTCAATGCTTTTCTTGGGATCTTAGACTCAGAACTTCTCTTCTTTCTATCCTCTTTGATGTCCAAACACAGTCCAGTGCTGTCAAACTCGGGATCCAACACCCCTCTCCCTCTCTTGTATTCATTTCCCCACCAATTCCGACGTGCCTCTTTTCCCACCACGCCACCCGCGATGTCCGGCTCGTCGTTGCCACAGGTGAGGTGTTCACTGGCGCGAGCTCTCTCTCTCTCTCTCTCCCCGCGAACTCCAAACAGGTTTGTCTCCGGTTGGACGAGGGGGAATGGCATGAAATGGAATGAATGGTGCATGCTGCTCCCGGAGGTCTCTGCCAGAATCACCACAAATAGCTTGAAGGACTCTTGTCAGCTGGTTCGTTCGTCAACCTTCCGTGCAGCAAAGATGGTTGAACCTAAAGTGTCGACTACATGTGAACAATCTACGCACCGTTCTACTGCAAATACCGAATGAAAGGATTCCTAAGCGGCATTTTACAAGGTAGAACGGTAGAACGCTTGGAGGCAAATGAGTCACTCCATGTTTGGGTACGGAGCACGCTGCTCCAGGAACATCTCAAGGTCATCCGCGAAGAAGGTCGTGGCGAGCGGCCAGTCTGGTCTACGTAAACATCGGTTGAACTGGTTCGAGCTTCCGCATCCAAACAGCAAACCTGCATGATTCTTTAGTTGGTCAAAGTGACTGATTTCCTCATACTGCAGCACTCCTTTCATCCATCCTTCCATCGGGATCGACGGCCCATTCTCCCGCTGGTCGCAGCGCGAACGCCGTCGCCTGAGCAGCGCGATGCGGTCCGCGCCGTAGGTGAGGCCGACGCCGCTCTGGAACGGGCCGACCTGCATCGCCCGAAGGCAGTCGCATTGTTGCGGTCGCTCCAAATCAGTTTGATCGAAAACATGGGTTGGAGGTGTGAGACCCAAAGAAAACCCTCCTCAGTTTTCTCCAGTTTGGGCATGTCTCTATATGCCCCAATGAGATTTTAGGAGCAGGATCGGACTTCGCTCCCAAACCCTCACTCCCAGGACACCCGGCCACGCACTCCGGGCTCTGCCCGGCCACGCAGCTGGCGTTAAAGCCATTGGCCACCGGACCGCGCAGCGTCAAAGTGCCGGCCTGGAGCCGGTGAAGTCTTCTGCACGGTGGGTGTCGGATCTTTGCAACATCAGATCAAATGGCTGCCATCTTTCAGAGCAGCTGAACCAAAACCGTTGCACGGCAAAATGATTGAAAACCCATGGAGAACGGGTCCTGTGCTAATATACAGTAACTATAGTTTTGTACATTTGAGGTTCGTATACCCAGGTCTATTCCCTGTACAACGTGTTCACGCACCGGCCTCGGCCACGAACATGGCTTTCTCTGCGCATCCGGCTACGTTGCCGAAGGGGCACCAGCACCTGAGCGAGTTGACAGTGTCCAGTAGCCAAACAGGAGGAACCGTGAGGAGCGTGATGTGCTTGCCTCGTGGTTCTTCTCGTGCTCGAGACATGGTGTCCCACACCAAAATGTTTATCTGTTTCCAACTTTAGCTCGCATACCAGCATATACCAGCACGCACACACTAGTATCGTGACATTCTCATACATTCTCCATGATATAAATTTGTTTGGTTAAATAGTTAAATCATGTTGCTTTGATAGGCTTATGTGGCAGCTCATCTACCCTGCCAAGAAACAAATGCTCATCCCAAGAACAACACCACAATTGCTGGAGTCTCACTAGAGCTTCATGGTCATCAAGTAGATAGAACATGAGAACGAACATCTCAAACGATCTCAAAAGAAGATAGGCAAATGGACAGCCAGATGGCCAGATCTCTTCTGTTCGTCGTCCCTGTCATGACTCGTCTACCCGGAGGGTCCCAATCGCTGGGATCTCCTGGCATTTTGTAGTCCCCCACCTGGGCCTGGATTCCACGACGCTGGGTTGGGAAAACGACTGGTGACGGAAGCATGCCCTAACCGTTTTGCCTGGAATGTATATTTACAGCGACCAGCTAAATGCCAACAAGTATGCGCCAAATTGGTTCCCGTTTGTCACCCAGCAAGAAGAATGGCCCACTGGCCCATGGTTGATCTTCCATTGCCTGGTCGGAAAATCCAAGTTAGGACGTGAAAATGAGCGCAGTGGAGTGGTTGTCGTCAAAGAAAGGTATCAGGACGCCATCATCTCACATGTGTTGTAGCTGATCAGCCAATGAACTGCCAGTGATTCCAGGATGCCCTTAAAAAACAAAAAAAACAAGGAACACAACACACAACACAACACATCTAAAAACATCTAAAATGATCGAAACACCGAATAGAACACTGCACGATCATCGCTCCCTTCCACAAAGAAGATTATAACATTGACCACCGGGGCCCATCCAGCCTCCACGAGGTCGGTGATGCCCCATGAATAACTCTGACCCAGGTTGGTCCTCGGTCTACGGAAGACCCCTGGGACCCCTGGGAAGGAAGGTTTCTTGGAGTTTCTTGGGTTCAAGTGGAATGTGTGCTGATGGTTGAAGAACGCCAGACATCCAGATTACAATCACCTCACATGCATGAAAGACTGTAGATATGGGGGGGTATCCTCTGACGATCTGAGTGGCATGCGACAATCAATCTTCCTGCAACAGTATCATGTACCAGCAGACGATCCGGTCGAATGGAACGTTCCAAAAGGACCGGTTTCCGACCCTCCGAGATATCGCGCCCATCCACGACCATCCACGACCACATCGATCGAACGTCCGAACGCCGAGGAGCGCCGGAAGGGACGTGGCATTGTTGGGAAATCGCACCTCGCGGGGCCGAAGCGTCGGAACATGTCGGAACGGCCGACGGCCGGTTGCTGGCACTGACTGGCCGGTTGGAGGGGGCCCGGCACCTCAGTACATGGTCTTAGACCATGTGAGATCTGAGGTTTGTTTTGTTTTGCGCAAATGGTGATGAATAGTTCTTGCAAGCTTCATATATACTGAAGGGTGGGGAATAAGCTCATACAACGACCCCAAATGGTTTCAGGCTTGAAGGACTCAGACTCCGGTTCTCTTCATTCCTTTGTATATTACATTGGGTGATGTATGTTTTTGTGTTTTGGTGTTCGTTTGCTTGGTCCGTTTAGCAGCGAAACACCGGCAGTGCTCACCGGATCCGGATCGGCGCAGTCGTCTCCCTATTGTCCAAACACACCCCAGTCGTCTCCCCACTTAAGTCGTCCTGAACGGTGCAGAAGGCCCCAAGTGCGCGTTCTGAAACGCAGCATGGAGATCTTCATGCACCGGTTTGCGACCCATTGGGCGCGCGGGTGATCATCTGTAGCCATTGATCAACCTTCTGTGGTTCTGTTGGTCTCACCTCATCTCCAGATCCACACGTCGTCATGATCTTCATAAGATCGCCAGTCCTCGTCTCCGCACATGGGGCAGCTGCCCGCGGAGGCCAGAAGGGATCCATGGCACAGAAGAGATCTGTGTAAGCTTAGTTTGATGAAGGTGCCAATGGTTTCACCAGACTTCACCCCACAAGCTTTGGGCCAAACAAAGACCCGAACACGGAAAACTATATAATTAAGGAAAAAAAGACAAACCCGTGTGAAGTTCCAGCTTCTAGGTCTTTAGAACATGCAATTTGGCTCCTCCCCCCGGCCTTGGTGGAGTGCGGAAGCTGTCAAGAAGGTCCGCTCAAGCGACAGGTCTTTTCAGTGAAAACACAATCTGGCCTAAGAACTTCGGTCAGCCTGTGGTCAGTGGTCAGTCCGTTCCTTATGGTTCCACCTTAAACTTTCAACCCACTATCAAGGCTGTGGAGGCTGGGGGAGGCTGGGGGTGTCTTGGAACCTCACAGAGAACTTCAGCGCCGACCCGAAAACCCTTCGCAGATGCTCCTGAGGTTGCTTCCGGCCAGGGCATCGATCTGACACGGCGCCCCAACATGACAGGACCTGCATCGTCACAGGGTGTTCGGCACGAACCCATCGTCCGGACAACGGGAACATCCGTGACGCAACAACACGCTCAATCCATGAGCTTTGAGGAAGAAATACCCAGACACTCCATGTCTGTTCTTTGCATGCGTGCATTGGGGTGGTTTGGGGAATCCATGAATCCATGGATCCAGAACATGGAGTGTCTGGGAATAGAGGAGTTCGTTGACCGATCGGTTGCTTGCTTGGGAGAATCAGCGAAGCACTATATGTGTGATCGAAAGGACATCTAGGCTCTCATTGAAACATGAGTAGAACATGTTTAACTTCAAAAAATACCAACACACAGACAATCGACATATATATATATATAGAGAGAGGGAGAGAGAGACAAAGAGAGTACCTCACCCTCTCCCCAACTGGGGAACAAACATCCTCGGAATTCACCGGTGTTTCAACTCGAAGCTGAGGTGAATGTGAGAGACCTTCAATCGGCTTCGGAGTCCAACCGGGCGTTCCTGTTGTGGCAGAATTCTGTTCTCTGCCACCGGGCTTCTTCGTTCTTTGGAAGACGGCTGACGGCAAGGCATGTCTGTCAAAAAGGTAGCTCAACATCAAGCTCAACTGGTGGGAACTAGTCGAGAGGGCGCACGTGCGAACTGATTCCCCCTCGGATCTATTGAAAACTGCTCGACGTCATCCTTTGCTGTCGCTCCGACTTGGCGTTCGGGGTCACATTTGTGCCATCACAACATGGCTTTACTCAGATTCTAAAGCAGTTTGGGAATTTGGGAAGATGGTTTCCTTCAAATTGTGAGGTCTGGGTGACGCAATCTGCTACGACCATCAAGGACTGGTAGTTGACCAATTGTCCAGCGTGGCCAGGAACAAGAATGCAGCAGTTCTTTGATGGACAGCTTTCCGGTAACTCATTGGGCTTCTCTATAGCAGGGTTGCTTTCTTGAGGCTAGAAGGGCAGAAATCAGGGGAAGGAGAATCATCCAGAAGGTTCCTCAACATGTCAGCAACTAATCTCCCCGATCCAGGAGGCATGTCAGGGAAAAAAGGTCAATTTCCTGAAATGTCCCACACCCAACACCACGAGTGCTTTCAAGTTGAAAGCAGGTCATGGGAAAAGGTCAAGTTGCCTGATTGACTTCAAATGCTTCACTTTAAAGACACTGGATGGCACTGGTGGTGATCTATCTTAGGACACCTACAGCCCACGCCAATGGTGTGAGGTTTGCCACCGATTTTTAGAAGGTCCTCTGTGATGAGTCTTCATGTACACCAAAAGAGTTCCCTAGGATTAATGGTCTTTACTTTAACCAAAGAACCATTCTTTTACTTAGGATGTAAAAAAAACAGGTCAACCTTTTTATATTGTCTTTGAAAGCAAACCGGGGTCCTATGCCATCCCAAGGTGGCCGTTGAAAAAACACTGGGACTACCACCCGGTGTCCACCGCTTCGTTCGGCCTCGACTGCCCGGGGTTGATGCCGACGACCTGCGTTCGCTGCGACCCATCCAATCCGTCGAATACCCGTTGATGTCATTGAGGGATTGAGGCTTAACCTCAATCATCATCTTGTCCAGCCAGTCCAATCCGTTCATCCGTTGTATTGATCGAGAATTGAGGTTTGAAGCACGATGATTCATGATCAGAATTGGCCAAGAGACTTTTCGAAAGGGGACTCCAATCTTTGACAATGATCTGTAACTGGCAGTGAGGTCACGCATTCCGATCCTGTCACGCTCGGTTGCTTCCAGGTGTCCCCACTCGCAAGGCACCGGCGTCCATCTTGAAACCTGCCTTAGTAGCCCAGCGTTCGCTTATAAACTTATAGAGCTATTCTCGGCCAGGTTGGGCAACCATGTTCAGCAAAACGGTCAAAACCCCGTGCGAAAAACATCCAAGAGAGCAGCAAAACACCTGCCTATGTTCCATCTATTTCCATGATCGGGTTTTGGTCCACAGCTATATTGGTGTTGAGAGAAGACGCCCAAAGCAAAAAGTCAAACAGTGTATATATAATTATAAATTATAATATATATTATATTATGCTGTTTCAGTAAAAGCAAAGCAGCAACCTGCAACAAACTGGATGTACCTGCAACTCTGTTGCTGTCAAACCAATGAACGATCAATGTCGACCAACCCGCTGTAGAGGTGGCTGCGATGAAGCCAAAACCTTCCCAAATTGGCTCATAAGGACAAGACTGGCCCACAATCCACAATCAAAGGCCCTGCGTTCTCTGCAAGTCCTGCAAGCTTCTCTGGATACTGCCTTCAGAAGGACTGAACTTCTGGGGAAAACAAAAACAACTCGACATGGAGAATTGGAAGACACTTCTCATCACAGGCCCTTGTCCCTTTCGTTTCTAGAACTCCGTGTACCTTCCAGACTCCATGTCACGATGTGGCACGACATACACACCGAGTCCGCACTGAGTGCTTTTCTTCCACCGAGTCCGACCAGCCAAAAAGTGATCAGCCAAGAGAAAGCAAATCCAGGGCTCTCTGAGACCACCAATCACTCACTATGCGAGTCACATCTATGGTAGTCCATAGTATGTCTTTTTGGGTCACTCAGAATCTAGTCACTGATCAGTCTTCTTGTGTTTCTTCAGAAAGCACACGTTCCAGCTCTTCGAAAGACCTACCTACCTTCACTAAATCGTCCGCAACCAATCCTTCGTGACTCGCCTCGCCACAGCTGGGGAGCATTGAGATCCGGCTTCCACGACTGGATCCATCACTGAAACGTCTGAAACTTGAAACATTTGGACGGCGATGAACCGGGATGAAGACTGGATTCAAACCCCCCAACCTTCAGCAGTTCAATGCCCAAAAAGCAGGGTCCACGGTGCCAAACGAAGATGAAGCTTGGTGAACATGAACGTCCGAAGGTGTGAAGATTGGGTTCAAAAGCCCGTGGAAGAACACTGGGTCCCGGACTGATCTTCTCCAAAGGTCTCGTTTCCACACCGTGTCTTTGCAGTTCAAATACAGTATAGATAGACTTAGTATTATTACCCTCCCACAAACTAACATGGAAGCTGAGAATGGACCGGTGGAAAACCATTTTCCTCTGCAACCCAGTGGTTTTGGGGTTCCATGTTAATCTGCGGGGGAGTATCTATTTGTGCACTCTTGACAGGCTGCAGCTCTGCCTGGGCAGCTTGCATTCTGTTGACCAAACAGAACGCATGAATTGCCAGCAAACAGTATTTAACCGATCATAAGGATTTATTTGATAAATCATTCAAGGGACACTTTCAGAAGGAGTTGGGCAAGACTAAATTCCGCTGGTCAGAATGCGGCTGCTGCAACGCGAGCTACCATCTAAGCAAGAGACATCCCCAAACCTGCACAGTTTAGTAGCACTCTGCAGGCTTCGAGTCGGTTCAAACTCAAATGACAAACAACAATGACCAAGAGTTCCAAGAGTTTGTGCATGTGGAGGGTTTACCGGGTGTCCATCGGTGTCCATTTTGATCCATTTTGTCTGTTACGTACAGCCACCCAACTCAATGGAACTCGGAGAAAACCAATTGCTTCACTCGGATGGGCCCGGGTGTAGCCGCTAATTATATTCGGATGTAGCATATACCGGCGGATCTTAAAACACTTTAAAGACATGCACTTCCTTTACAGCAGGATATTAGGATCCTGCTCTCTGGCATGCCAAAAAGAGACGCCGGGCCTATGGATTTCTCTCCTGACAGGATGACAGAAATCGGAAATCCAAGTAACACCACAACCACTTCCTCAGTTGACACTATAGTCACAGTTTCATGTCTTCTTCAAAGACTGAAAGATCATCACCCGAATGACACTGACCTGGGCGCAGGTTGTAAACCCCTGCGGATTTGGCACGGATCACCTCCGCCGTTTTGGGCACCTCCATGCGGATCACCACCGGTCACACTGACACAATGATCCGCTTTCCACGGCTCGCCGAGCTCGCACCACACGACCTCACGGCTTCCACCAAAAACGCCGAAAACACCATGAACCCAAGACCAGCACAGAAAAACCGCACAGCAAGTCTGAAGAAACCATCTGATTGGTTTTTTGGACTGTTAAACATAAAAAACAAAAACAACAACCTCCCCCACCAAATCATAGTAGGTTGACATCCCGTATACAAAGGGATTGCAAAGAGTTTTTCAGAGGTCGTGGTTGGGTGCCATGACCCACAGCGGCATGGCGGACAGTCGCGGTCGTTTCGCGGCGCGGACAGTCGCGGCGCTGAATCGAAGTCAGGCGGCGCATCGGGTGTTGGGCTGAAGCGGACGTGATGTTGTTTCCAAGAATGAATGCGAAGCTTCTGCCGTACAGACCATTGCAGTTTCTCCCCGTTCACATCTGACAAGAAGTGGTCCAGCTCGGCCACATACGAAGCATGTGTCGACCGAACAGGCGGTACACCATCCTGTTCGTGTCCATGAACCGTCATGAACCCCCAGCAGGATGTCAGAAAGGCGGCAAGACTGAGAGTGCTCTATCTATCGGTTTGTGGGGCAAAACTTACCTGCTGCACTTTTGGGAGAGTCTGAGTATGTTTTCTTGTTTGCCATCTGAAACAAAAAGTCTTCTTCCAGCTGCCGAGATTCGAGCTCAGGAAAGTCTTTGTCCACTAGATCCATCGAGTGAAAACTCTTCAGTTTATCCACCAGATCCATACTTTCCGTGCTCGCATGACTTGACGCCCGTGCTGGGTCCGTTGTGAGGCTGGTTTCTTTCGAAACGTCCAAGCCGTCGTCACCCAGTTCGACCTATTCGCCGTTTCAATCCGAGAAAATACGGGTCCCGAGCTACCGGACGGACTCACACGATTTGTACGATTCCAAGTCACCCCATGTTCACATTCCACGGATCATGGCATATCGCCCATGTCAAACATCGATTTGCCAAACTCGTCGCGGGGCTCATTGATTCTGACAATTGTTCAAGATCAGCTTGACGGTTCATTTCTCAACATTTCCACGACTGAGGCTTCACAACATCTAAATCTAAAGGATCAGGCAGGAGGATGTATACTGATCATCAACATCCTGTCATCAAACTGCCAACAATTGAAGAACATCTACGAGGAGAACAGGAAACCACAGCTGCACACCCTTTTTTTTGACACCAAGCATCTCTCAAGAGATCCTCGCTCTCAGCCTGACGAACTACCCCAAGCAATCTCGGATGGTTCGTTCTAAGTTTAAAGTAATTGGGGTGACAAACCAAAGCCAGCTGAATCTATTGAAACAAGCATGCAGAAGTCTCAAACAACTCTTCCGAAGCTATTAGTGTTCCATGTGTTCAGGACTTGCGCAACGTCCTTCTCGAGGTGACAAAGGCACATGGTTAAACTTCACAGTGCCTGTATGTGCCTGTAGCAAACAGTTACGTTCTAGTGACCAAATCTAAGCAACTGCCGTTATTGAAGCTGCAGTTGCTACTGTAGTTATTGCTGCTGTTGATGCTGCTTTGGTGGCTGTGGTTGTGGTTGTGGTTGTTGTTGCTGCTTCTGGTGTTGGTAATGGTGTTGTTGCTGTTGCTGTTGTTGCAGTTGTTGTTGCAGTTGTTGTTGCAGTTGTTGCAGTTGTTGTTGTTGTTGTTGTTGTTGTTGTTGTTGTTGTTGTTGTTGATAACAAACCACATCCCCAAACTGCAAAACTGTAGCACGTACTACTACCGAAAGTATGTGCATGATGCACTTGTGGGCTGAACCGAAAGCAAACCTGCATGTTGTGTCTGTTGATTGCTGAGGGGTAGGGCCTTCAAGCTCTCCTCAGTTCTCAAACAAATTCATAGGGTATGACGGTATGACCAATTTGAGAACATTTGAGAACCCTTTCCACATATATGCTATTCGTCCAGGATGCGGTTTTGGGAAGATCCAACTAATAGATACAGCCGTGATAGGGTCAAAAGTTCCTCATCTGCACCCATTTGCAGTTCCTCGTCTCGCGGCCTTGACTACCTCCGATCTCGGTGAGCTGGTCTTGCACCCCATCAGCGTTCTGCCCCGGTGGTTCAAACGCGCGCTCGTTCGGTCAAGTCGAACGCGTAGAAACGCTTGAGCCACGAGACCCAAGACCGGTCAGTGGGCAAAGCTGCGGCTTCGGGCGGTCCCAAACCGTCGTCAAACCGTTTCAATCAGCGAAGATCTCATGCTGGGGGCTCTGTGACTTTGGGAAGGTAGATTCACCATGTCATCGTTTTTGGGAGCAAAGCTGATCTGCTGGTTGCAGCATCACAGCTCACCGTGAGGGAAGCCAAGGATTGGCAAGTGATACCCTCCAACGCCTCAAACACCAAAGAAGAAATAGATCTTTAGGAGTCCAATACTATAATATAGATTAGAGAAAAAAGGGATCCTGTCCAGTGTGCTCACCTAAGTGCATGGGCTTGTCTTTCATGGTTTTGAACAGAAAATACTTCAGCGTTCACTTCATCTCCTTCGAGCAGGGATGCTTCGAAAGAATCTTCTGCTCGGTGTTCAACTGCACGGTGTTCCGATGTCTCAGTGTTGGATGGTCTTGGTGTCGTCCTGGACGTGCCGCCGTTCATCCCTTGAAACCCCTTCAAAGCCCGGGTGCCGTAGTGGTACAATCCCAGCCCAGCATGCACCAACCTGGCCATGGCAGGTGAGACTTTGGATGACGCCAACATCATAACACTCTTCACCATCATTCGCGCGAAGCTCTGGGGGTTGGATATACAAAACAACATAAAACAACACATACACCAGCCCCGAAACGATTTCCTGTGATGATCCCTCCATCCAGTATTATGGGACCCATATCGAAGGTCATGATTCCTACGATTCCTCGGTGAAAGAATTTGAAGCTCGTTTTTTCAGAAGCACGGGGATTCTTACAAACAATAATGTAATGATCAATTTAATATCATGCAACTATATAGTTCGAGTTGCTCCACATGTGATCAACGCTGCCCCCCAACAGTGGAGCCCATGTATATATATATATATATTAGGAATCTCCAGTCTGAAGAAGGTGACATGCTTCGCTTCAGCCCAGGCGAACGAACGGTGGATGCGAACCACAGGAAGGGTGGATGATGTTATGCTGCGTGGATACACGCGGATAGCAATTTACCAAAGTGATCCTCGTTTGCACTGTCGCAGTCAATAGGATAGACCCAAAAAATCACAAAAATACACTTTTGAGGCATGCCCAGAAAAAAATGAGTGTATTATGAGTAGGCATCATTGTTGGGCAAAGCAACACACATGAATCCGTACATGGCACGGGTAGGGCGTCTACACAACGATCGTGGACAGGTGCGGTCCGGCTGAAAACGTCGTGTTGTTCGCTCGCGAAGGGCCGCACTGCAGCTTCTTTTGAGTTACTAAAAGCAATGGCCTCCAACCTAAAGGCAATGGCCTCCACCCCAGTAGCGATGGCCTCCGCTTTTACAGGTATCTTCAATCGGAATCAAGCTCCGCACCTGCGTTCCAGTTCCCTGAGTGGGTCATACAGTAATTGTTCGATCATGGGGCTGTGATTTCGTCGCCCATTGGGCTATACTACGAGGGTGTCACTCGCGGTTCTGATCCCTCTGGTAGGGACGGTGAGTTCTAAAGGTTTCCACATCATGAGACGGACATTGATGTCTCCAGCCCAATGATCACACTGAAGTCCGTCTCCTGTTCCTGTTACTTGCGGCGATGTTCGTTCCGCCCTGGACCCCCGGACAGATGCGATAGTTGCCAAACTGCACTGCAAGGCTCGTCCCCTCGGCGGCTGGAAGCGTCGCACGTGCATCTCGCCGTTTTCAGCAAGACAGGCTTAGAGAAGTGGATTTGGATGAACCAATAGATTCATACGACCGCCAATACGACCTAGAGGCCGATCTTCGATCCACCAATCGCCGTCAATCAAAGGACGGAGCTTTAACTTCCCATTATGTTTCATCTACAGATGTCTCATGAAGGACTCATGTACCAATAGATGTTAAGGGGTGTCCATTAACCACCCCTTGGGGGTCCTGGTACACATTCATGTATCCCCACAAACGTCACCCCCCCCGCTCCGCTCGGCCTGCCACGAGAGATACTCGGAGCCTCCCCCGGTGGCCACCTCAGAAAAGAAGCATCGCGTCACTCGCGTTTGGGGGTTTGGGAACCTGGAAAATTGCTTTTTGGGGGGCCTGAATGTGATTCATGTTTGGACCAGGTAAATGATTAATCAACACGCCCTGCCCCTCAGCCGTCTCATAGAAACTTGGAAGCCTTTTCTAAGAGCCCAAATCTTCTTCAGTCCACCTCCTGCGAGTCCGAAGAAGCCTTGGTATGTTTTGCCAAGCTCCTCAGTATGAGGGTGATCACTGGAGACCTGACCATGCTGGTCCTCTGGGCCTCCGGCAGCAATGCCTTGATTGGGCCAATTGGCAATGGATGAGCCCGTGCCACACTCCAAGAGCACCTGTCGATCAAAACCGGGCATGTCGAAACCATGAGAAGAAGATCGTCTTCTGGATCTTCCAAACATGTCCGGTATTCCTTGCGACACACAGTCTGAGGGCAAACCCTGTCCTATTTCCTAACTCCCAACTCTTATCCCCAAGAATAGAAAGCACTGAAAGCTGATGAAATGATTGCTGATTGAAATGGCACGGCTCGGTATCCCCTATTATATTTATAGCCATCTTGGCCAGCCAGGGACTGGAAATTCATTATTGGTTCTATTTGGTTGTCATTATTTTATCGTTTGGCTTTCATTGCCTGACGTCCTTTTCTTTTGTCTTATCATGTGTTTTTGCTATGTGTTTTCATTGCCTGATGTCCTTTTCATTTGTGTGTTATGTTTTTCTATGTGTTTTCGTTGTCTGATGTCCTTTTCATTTGTGTGTTCATCTTTTTTGCTATGTCTATGTCTATGTGTTTCCATTGCCTGCTTTCCTTTTCCAGTTGTTTGTACGTACTGTACTATGTTTTCCTTGACTTGCTGCGCCTTACAAGCCGCCTTACTTAAAACCTGTTTTTCTTGTTTCCATTGGTTGGCTGGAGTGTTTTGTTTTTGCAGATTATTGTACTCTTCCATGAGCAGCTGCCCTTGAATCCCAAACTGTCACACACGCAAGCCAAAACATCAGCACATAATCAAAGCTTTTTCAGAGCAATAAGAACAGCACAAATGAGAAAAACAATGATTACTAAAATGATAATATCAAAGCGCAGCATGAAAAGAACAGGATAAGCCAAATGACAAGAGAATGAAAACCAGACCAAACCCCCATGATGAGCAAAATGAACATAAAATGAAAAAACATCACATCCCTCAGTGTGTGGCTGTGAGATGTTCATAATGTCATATTTTATATAGACTAATGTTAAAGTTGCCCAACCTTCTTCCACCAGTTCCATTCATTTGCGACAGCTCCCGGACCTGGATCTGGTCACCGTCAGCAAGACCAACGCCTCGGAAGTTCGTCACCTGGATGTCCACGCGGGCAGCGAAGAAGGGGAAACCCGGGCGAAACGAAAAGGGAGGAGTGATGGTGCAGCTTTGGATTGGCGCAACTTCTGAGGTTCAAAAGAAGTACTTGTGTTAGAACAAACTGCTCTTTCAATGATTGTTCATTGCGGCAATTCTATCACGGGGCTTGTTCCTTCATAAAGGTGTTCTTGCTTTTGGGCTGTTGATCTTCTGGTAGTTTGGCAAGTCTCTTCTGTCACTTTCTCGTCCCAGGCATTCGAAGCGCTGGCACCTGGCAATCGAAGCCCTGCACACAGCTCAAGTCGTGGTCGCTAGCGGCACCAGTGACAATCCTCGGTCAGAAGACAGATCATCGACCGCGGTGGTGCTGGGTGTGCTGTGACGCTTGTTGGAGCTTCATGTGATGCAACTCTTGAGTCGCAGTTGCAACTTTTGAAAAATGTTGAAAGTCGATCAACTCAAACAAATAAGGCCCACTGCACGGAATCAAACAAGCAACGATTCACTTTAACTAACATTTCCACGTCTTGCCTTTGCGCTATGGTCTTTTCCAGTGGAACACACGAACAAAAGCCTCGAGTTTTTGGCCAGTGCTTTTCAGCCATGTTGGGTTCAAAACGTTCAAAATATGGTTCCAATGCCTTGAGAAACTCAAGCATGTGTTTAAATGGTGTTGAAAGGCTAGGGTTGATTCATGTTTGACCTCTTGTCTCTGTAAAATCATGCGAACTCCTGATCTTCCTGCCGAGATTTGCAGGAGGCCCATGCAATCTTCGCAAGCGTTGTAAGGGCCCAAGCACAATCTCACGACCCAACCGCCACCAACCCGGTTCGCCGGTTCGCCTTGTTGGTTTCTGCATATTTAGGCTCACGGCCTGGCATGATTAAGGTAGGTCTAGGTCAAAAAGGGGTCTCTTCGTCACAAAGGGCACAGAGACCCTGACCGAAAGTCTCTGAGTAGCCACACAAAATGCCCACATTGGTGAGGAAATTCGTCGGTCCTGTGCAGACCTTCGACGTGCGACCGACGGAAGACCGGGGGCTGTGGTGTGAGATATGAACCAGTTCACTGACGTCCAGGGTAGATCTTCAAGGTACATCTAGACCGATCAAAATGACGCACCCAATAGACTAGACATCTATAGACATCTATAGACTATGTATGATCTAATTTGACATGGCTTGGGACAATTTGTTGGAGGTCTGAAGAGCTGAGAGCTCTCCCACTCCGCCAAGCTGTCACATCCTGACAGGGTCGTCACCTACTCCTCACCTACACTAGCATCCTTGCTCCTAGTAGTAAGGCCAGGAGCCCCTAGTAGCGTCCTTGCTCCTAGTAGTAAGGCCAGAAGCCCCTAGTAGCGTCCTTGCTCCTATACTAGTAGTAAGGTACTGGTTGCATCTGCCTATTCGTTGTCTATTCTTTTGTTGCAATGATGCGTGCAAGCCTGAAGACAAGACTCCGAGAACACTGACTGAAGACAAGACTGAGAACATTTGCAGCACCAGCAATAAGTAGCAACCAATGTGGAAGCTTCCCCAAACAATTCTGCTCATGAACATGATCCCCATGAAGAGATACTGGAACTGCCAAAGATCGTTGCTTCAGCTACGCAGCTACGTGGCGTTTAGCGGCCCCACAGGCATTCAGTTCGGAACCATCTATAAAATTTACTAAAATTTGCCTTCCAAATGGTTGCTTCATGGATCTTCATGGAGAATAGGGGCGCTCAATATCCATTCATTAAGGGACTAGACTTTGACGAAATATCACCCTTTGGAACACCTGAACACCTGGCTTGCATGTCTTTTTCAGCTTTGACCTGTCCTGCCGGTGGTGAAAAAGGTGATCCTTTTTCGGTGATTGGTGGGATTTGGTGATTCCCACTGCCATTGACCCCAGAAGTCCTTTGGCCCCACACATTGCCATTTCCAGGTTGACACCAACACATGGCCTTGGGGTGCGCGTCCCTGTGGACACGAACGGGTGGAGAGTGCAGTGCGGACGGATGTGGGTACCCGAAACACAGGTTGGCACCGTGAAGCAGCTGCAGACAATAATGAGTCAGAGTAGATTCTCGAAGATGGTACTCTCTGATATACTCTCTGACTCATCCGCATGGACAAGAATCGTCTTCCCAGGATCCACTTCCATGCTCATGAGCTGGAGCATAGATTCTCAAAGGCTTCTTGGGGCCGTTTTTAGACCCCTTGTGAAATGCACCTGCTGGAAATTGAACAAGAACACGTGGCCAATCTGGATCAACTATCAAAACGTTTGCAACTTGGTACAGCAAAATCCTGATTTACTCTGATAGACAACAATGCAATATGATGCGATAAACCATATATATATAATATATCATGATAAAGCAACCTATAAGATATGCAAAAAGAAAGGTAAGGACTCCTTTGACAACAGTTTGCTTAATTAGAGGGGCCCAAGCACCTTCGTTCCTTCCTCTCTTTATTACCCTTTCTGTTGCGTTTATATTGATTCTTTTGTGCTTTCTTCAGACAGGATCACTCGAGGTTTCGCCTAACTCGCAGGGCCTCGTAGGGGCCCCCAGCATATTCACCGCCGCCCGCAGTGATGAAGTCACTGGCACCGAAGCTGTAGCTTGATCCACCTGCGCATCTGGAGACATCCGGAAGCACAAAACCTGCAGGAGAGAATTACATCTGTCCAAACAAGACTTCCTGACCCCAACGAGTGTATTGAAGTACACGGTATGTGCATGAAGAATGTGTGCGTTGACGGGGTATACATTCATATAGAGATGGTTGTAATGTTTGGTGTTGTCCAATTTGAATGAACAAGGAAGAAAAACAATATCATTTGGCAGGTTCACAATATCTACAAAAGCTAAAAAATGTATTTTCAGTTTGAATTCTATGCGCATGGTTCAAGAACAATTTGCAATAAACACGGACATTCAACATAAAGGGCAGACTTCAGATGTGGCCGCATATACACAAGTTGATACCGCAATCGACAAAAGGTTGACACTATGAAACAACACCCCACAACACCTAAGCGGGGCTGATAGATTAGAAGCTTCTTCTCAAGGAACATGTGTGAATACGTAAGCCATGTGGCAATCAGTCATGATCAGATTGGCTGCCGCATCCTGCAGTAGTAGTGGACCCCACAAATGACTTGGGGGTGCCTCAGAACAGGGGAACCCGGCAGTGCTGTAGAGGGAACATCGCATGACAGGAAAGACACTGCAGCCACGGTTTGAGACAGGGGCTTCGGCAACCGCGAGTCAAATTCGGTCCCACAACTGTCGGGCCCATCAAAAATTTGGTCTAAGTAGTGGCTTTGACACATCCCTCATGCTTCGGACCGGGGTTCAATCCTTGGGTGCAACACTAGGCGGACAGGCGGGCCACTACCCCACCCCTGCATTTCAGTAATAAGCTAGGGTGTGCACCATTAAGCACAACAGACTCTATTGAGTGAATGTACAGCGATTCACAAAAAAGCATCCCAAGACAACAAACCGAAAGTAAAACAACAACCTTGCCTTAGCCAAGCAAAAGCCAAAAGCAACGATCAATGGTCAATCTGACAATCCATCGTCTGCTTCTTACCCGGTTCTTTTCTCCCGGGGCCTACCCGGGTATCTTGCGCCTCCGGAGGCAATTGCAATGTCGGCATTGGGGAAGCCGGGTACGATGGGACCCACGCCGCAGACCTTCAAGAGCATGATACCTGGCCGATTTGGACACTCCGGGCCGTCCACATGGTCCGTTCAAGTGTTGGTTGACCCCCTGCCCTTGGGCGATGGAAGTAGGAGCTCTGCCGAGTACAAAGCACAAGGGTTCATCTCAATTCAAATCCACCCTACCCTGTGCTTGTGACACCATCTTGATGGTCCATCTAAATGTAGCTTTGTTGCCTCTGATGGTCCCTTCGAACGGAAGCCTGTCCCCAATTCACACCCCACTAGATCACCTCCTTCAACAAAGAAATGAACGAAAGAACGAACAAACAAACTTCCACATAACATCTACATTCCTGATCTCTGATTCCATACATTCCTCTCTTCCCTCATATCAGCTGTGGCGTGGTATTCATAGCAGTGCAGGTGCCACACCAAAGGATCCCCCAAACATTCTTTCATGATCTTGCATTTGTGAACAGTTCATTCTCAGAAAAAAAAGAAAACATCGCTCGCACCAGCTGAGATGGTGTCTTTCTCCTGAAGTCTCAGGCTCTTTCTTTTTCGGTCGCCATCGGGCTCCCAGGGTCTCTCGTTCGCCAATGGCGACCGAGCCGCCCACGAACGCCCCATGACACGTTCGGCTCACGGTCGCCGTCGAGAAGACCCTGCCCAGTGAGGCCAGACCTAGGTGGCCATGACGAAGGCGGAAGACTGGAAGAATGTAAGAATTCCAAGAAGGATGATCTTATAATGGATAAGTCCAGAAAAATGTTGTTCCAACATGTTTGCTCAGTGGGGTTGAACCAAAAGCATTAGTGCCAACACGACCTTCAATCTTTCTCTCACCAAGTCTCGAAATTCCCCAGAAAGTGGTGTCAACATGCGTGAACCAAAAGGCATATCCACCATTTTCTACACACATCCACGTTATTTTTCACTAATGCTGCGATGCTTCCAGCAAAATCTAATGCACCTTTTCCAGCTAAGCTTCCCAGCCAAGTGCAGTCCTGACATGGACGAGTTGCCCAACATGAAACTACCGTGGTGTTGTGGAGAGGAGGTATGTCACAAGGGATGCTTGCTGTTGCTCCAACTCTGTCCAGGTCCGTAGTTACAGATATTCCTCTCAGCCCAACACAAGGAAAGAATTGCCTGAGGAAGGGGCAAGGTCCCAGGGGTTTACTCTTTGAGCCTATTGAATCCTGCAGAGTATGAGTTGACATGCAACCATGTCTCACAGCGCTTGTCACAGCTTTTCTAGAGAGCTTGCAGCGAACTGGGCCATGGATGGTGAAAAAACAAGTTGCCGACTGGTTTGATCCCAGTCCTGGTGCGCGCCACACACCTTCCTGGGCGAAACGCGACGTCCGCCACCCGTCCGAACGTCGCCACAGAAAACACCGCCGAGGTCAAAAGCAGTTGTTAAATGCCGAGCGTGTTCAACAACGGTGAAGAAATGCCTACCAGTACATCTTCCAACTGTGCAGAATTTCTGCCTGTTCAATAAACCAGCCACACTTTTAGCCCAGTTGGAAAACCTAGGTCGGTATAGGATGGTATAGGGCTCCATGGCTCCTCCCTTGCGGGACCATGTGGGTGAAGACCACTCCGTTTGGACTGACTGCGGCTAAGGATCGAAAAGCTTCCAAAAGGCCCTTGGACTTGCATGGTGCCCAGCTCTTTTCGGTGATCGGAAGCCTCCGATTCCGGGTGTGTAGACCGACCGCGCCCGCGCAGCGTCGACGGCTATAGACCGCAGGGGAAAAGACCTGCTCCCAAACGAGGCTGAAAGAGCAACAACAAACAGCTCTTTAAAACTCTTTACAGTGAGCTCAATTTCCCTGGTTCAGCATGATGGGGAAGATCATGGTTGAGTCATGTTGAGTCCCTCAAGAATTCTGCGTGTTCAAAGGAGGGATACACCTGGCGGAGACTGTGGATATACTCTGAATGACAGCATGCTCCACTTCGCAAGCTGCATGGATTCCAGCTGGGTGAGGATTGTCCCCAAAGCAAATGCCTCGCAACGCTGAACACATCTTCCAGCCGAACACATTCCAAACGCCTTGGGGTCTATACGACGCTGAACACATCCGGCCTCGGAGCACGTAGCACCCTTTGCACACCAACAGAGTGCATAGTCACCGCCTAAAGCCGCAATCTTGGCCTGACAGCGAGACGGCAAGTGGAACACCAATTTAACCCCCGTTCTTGGGTCCAAATCCACGTGTTATGAATCAAAGGAAGGTTGATCACTGCGATTCAATTTACCCAGTCACGTGGCGACCTCCAAGCAAAGTGGGATGCCAACCAATTCATCGACACAACGATCACCTCCGGATATACTCGCTGGGGGTCCGCGGGCGAATCTGCGCTGGAACCGCACAGCACGTACCAACGAAATCAAGCAATATGCGGGCAACTAGAACTCGTATCTGAAGTGAGATTGGATCGAGATCATTTTTTTCACATCCAAAAAGTCCAACCATTCCCCAATCTCCATTCAGCTACCCGGCTCGGTGGTTCATCGGATCCAGCGGGTGAATTGGTCCCATCGACCGATGGGGCGGGGCGATGCGATCGGTTTGTGAAGAGTTGACCCAGGCTCGTTCTGAGCATGTCATCTGACCTTTTGCGTGGGATTAAAAAAATAGCGGACTCTTCTCGATGATGATGATGATGATGATGATGATGATGATGATGATGATGATGAAGTCCTTCCTTCCAATCCCACCGCGCCTCACCCCAGCCTGATCACGTTGAGTAGGCGTTGAGCAGCCGGAATGTGTTGTTTTTCCTTTCCATATTTTTCCCATGTTCCATCTTTGGAGGGATGTTCCAGGCGTGGTGGAAGTCGATTCAAAAAACTACCCTCCCTCCAGCATGATTTCGTGGAGTTCACCGCCTGTTCGTAGAGGAAAAGCGTCTTCCCAGGGGGCCATGCCATCCACTTCCATGGGTCATGAGTGTTGGAGCAAGGTTAATTTGCTCACAACCTGGATGATCTCCAAGTTGATCGTTCTATTCTTGAGATCTTTTCACCGAGGTGTTTGGAAAATTGCTCACCTGTAGGATCCTATAGGCCTATAGGCCTATAGGATCTATAGGCATGGGTGATTTGCTGACGGACATCCCGTCCCCCAGGGGTTGAAGCCTGCAGCAAACTCTGATCCAGGGTGTTCCTACAAATCTTAGATGCATTTGATGCCACCATCTGCGAAAGAAGTTCTATCAGAATTCCTCTTTTCCGACTGCACAATCCCTCGTCAATCCAATTTCAAAGGGATTTCAGGGTGCTTGTATTATAAAATAAGAAACACCTGTATGTCATTCTTGTCGCACGTCCTTTGCCTTCCACAACCACACGCGCTGACCACGCGCTCTGACACCTCCCCACGACGTACGCTGACCGTCGAGTGCGGGTGTTCGTGCAGCCACCGCCCCGCCCGTCTGCGGCTTCAGTGGCCGTGCTCTCGACCCTGCAGGGCTCCGGTGTTGGTCTTGGCACCGTTGGGAAAGCCATCGATCTCAGCCGCGTTCGCGGAACGGACGGGAATCACCGTCGGGAGGAGGTCCTGAAACAGGTTCCTTTCTACCAGATGGTGGAGAAAAAAAACGAATTCCACATCCTCAACATTCCTCAACTCCTTGGTTGAACTATCTTGAACTGCTCGTCTAGAACGGTGTGGACGATCGCCTGGTTCACTAAAAAAAGCTACAGATGTCCTGGCAAATGGCCCATGCCAGCGCTTCAGACGGGTCCTGTTTTTGGTACCACTTGGGGGGGAATCCACCGACCATCTATTGCATGTTCCAACCCGCTTCTCAAGCCATCGCGTTGATCCGGGGGGAGTTGGCAGCAAAGTCCAAGCTAGCAGCAGCTAGCACAAGGCTGGATCACCATCCGAAACATCGTCTTGCGCGCTCAATGCTTCACAAAGAGGTCTTTGAAAAACTTGCACCAGAGCCAGGGAAGGATAAAATCAATGCACCCAAAAGAGATGATACACATTGATAAACCATGTAAAGGAAACCCATAAACTCACATCAAGTCCATGGAAATCTCTGCCCCTCGTGTGGATCCCGACCCACCAGTCGAAACCGACGCGAGGTCACGCGTGTCACCGGTCGTCCGAGGTCTCCTCACTCCCCGAGTCGTGTCGGGCAGCTGGTAGCCCACCACAGTTTGTGAGGATCATGATGGAATCGCCATCCTGGTCGAGTCACCAAGAGACCATGAAGCGAATGGGTTGGGACCCCCTGAATCCCTGAATCAAGAAACACACGCTCCGAAAGACCACATGAAATCCTCTTTCATCATGTCCTTTTGGAGCAATGAGTCGGTTTCATGATCCGAGTCTCGTGGGGAAAAATGGCGTTCCGCTGCCCACAGAATGGGAAGCCACAAAAGAAGCGGAACAGCATCATGGCGATGAGAATTGCCATTGCTTGTCAGTCTTCTGCTCCCCTTTGAACCGACCACACCGGCTCGCCAAGTGATCTAAGGCCGCAGAGAAACCCGCCGCAAGTGCATGAGAGGAAATCGCCAAAGTGCCAGAAGACTTTCATGTCATTCAGGAATGTTCGAAAGTCGTGCCCCGAAAGAAAGATCCATCCAGCTATTAGACCAACCTCAGAAATGCCAAGCCTGCCCAGGCGCTTGAGGTCTTTGATGATGGGACCCGGTTCACGGATTTGATTGTAGGTGAAGTCACCCACCTTTTGGACACCGGGTCGCCCGATGCGGCCGACTGTCCAGGACAGCCCGTCCTGCAGGTAAACGCCGTCAATGTTGGCGACGACACAATGATGGCCACTCACACAACTCCTCGAAATGCCGGGCACATTGAGGAACCATCTGTGCTGCTTGGTGTGCCAACCATGAGGAGCTAAAATGCATCTCCCAGTGGATCAACACAAGGCTTCTTTCTTTCTGAATCTGTCTTGCCACACCAACCTGCTAGTAGAGTAAACGGCAGCTTCACAGCTTCACATCCAAGAACAACTCCGATCTGTAAAGCCGAGTGTGTCTCTGTGTCTCCCTGCACCCTAGACCAGCCACTGAGCACCGAGCACGGACAGGCCCGAAATGGGGCCAGTGACCACTAAGGTTCCGATCTCAGCAGAGCTTCAGGCCCCTAAAGCCCGAAGAAATGGGCTGTCGTCGGATCTAGAGACAATCAGGAAGCTGTGAGAATTGGATCCTGGTTGCCAAAGGAGATTGGTCTCAAGATTCCAGATTCCGCAAGAATTCTTTGCCGCCTCCTTAAAGAAGCTGGAATATACCGGAACTTGGAACCTGATAAAACCTATAGACCTCCAAGATTGACTACCAGTAACCAAAGTACCCAGCCTCAGTCTCCATGCTGATCTTAGGTCCCCAGCATCAGTTGTGAAGTAGCTCAAGCCTGTGCATGTTGCCACTGTGCTACACCAGCAAAGACGGTACCTGATCGAGTGGTTGTCATAGGGCGAGTGGTTGTCATGTGGGTCTGGTTCTACTTTATATAATTATGCTGGTAGGTGTTGACCGCATGATTGACTGTGGTCAAAGATGCTGAGGCTTCGGTTGAGGATATGTCTCTGGACAGTTCAGAACGTGGAGTCTGTCTCCACTCAAGCCAACGCGACTCATCTTTCAGCCGTGGAACTTGCCCTTATCAAGCAGTCAAGGCGTCAAGGAGATTGAGAGAGTCAATAAAGTAAAAGCATTGTTTTCAACCAGTTCAACCAGCAGTCCTTCCTTAAGTACTTCTGCTTGACCCTGACGAACTTTTACAAATCGGTTTTCCACATGTGCCACATGGCAGTGTCTTCTGTGGCAGGTTGGGTCACTTATCACTTCTGGAACAAGCTGGCAAGGGTTGAGCTGTATGTGGCTTGTGCAACCTTCACTAAGTTGACAACACTGGTACAGGTTATGAAGAAACCTCCTATATGGGAGTTGCATGACCTTTCTGTGTGGGTTGATTTGCACTCTTGATTGGGAGATCAAGTGCATGTGGGGGTTGTGCATTTTTCAATGGCCCGCAGCGTCCCGGGTGCTTTGCCTTCTGAATTGGTTGCAACGTGCAGCTCAATGCATCGGCTCTGTTGCATTCGTGCGTTGCTCAGCTCAAACGGTTTCAGCGATTTGACCAAAGCTGCGGAACGAGGTCTTTTGAACCGTCCGGACATACCGAGCGGCTCGACCAGCATGGTCAGCATGATGGCCGGTTTGAACTTATGACGCATATGCTGGGAATGCAGCTTGATCCACTGCAGATTTGTATAGGGTCCCCTATTCATGTCCAGAACGAACGTGGCTGTGCATTTCTGCCAATCCGGAATGTGTTGGTGCGAACTTGTTCACATCATATAATTACCCTCTGTGAATCAAAAGTCCAGAACTGAACAAGAACCACACGATAGGTTCTATACTGTAGTTTCCCAGCTGCATTATGTCCTAGAGGTGATTTAAAAAATAACTTATGTCCAGTTGCTCTTTGGTCTGAAAGACTCAAGTGTTCGACTCAAGTCTTCGCTCCGAGTTTGATCGAAATCACTTCCACAACCATCTACCGAACCCTGTGGGCCACAGTCCCGTTTTTTTCAGAACCAGAACTTGTTTTTGAACAAATCAGAACTTTAAAACAAGAGCCTCCAAGTGGGTTCATACAAGTCCATCCCTTTGCAAATTCATACATTATATACTTATACCTATTAATTATCTATAGATGTCTCGCAAAAGATCCGGGGTAAATGTCATAGGCGGAGCACTCGCCCCCGTCCACCAGGATCACGCCGGGCCTCTCGCGAAGAGCGCGGTTTCACGGGTCTCAAAGAGCCAGGGAAGGGATGAAGAGTTGTTGAAAGCCCATCAACAACACTAGTAGCTTCTTGTTACTGGTAGCGATGCCAGGAGCGCCCCGTTCGTAGCGTCCTTGCTCCTAAGAATCCTTCGAGTTTTGAACTGGTCGTCGTGGTTTCCGGAAGAATAGCTTTTTGTGAAACTCTGTGTCCATGAACGGTGGACCAAGTAAAATCACCTCTGGCCTCTGACTCTAGCAGGGGACAATGGCTTCTGCGTCGTTGCAAGCTTGGGTGAACCCTTACAGGTCATAACACCTGTGAAGATCATGATGTAGCAGGTGAGCCAGCCATTCTGTGCACCAAGCAAGTCCCTTCGAGACAAACAAGGGTGTATAATCAGATCCACAATTCGTCAAAAGGTTGGCTGCAAGCTTCACAAACAGAACTCCAAAAACTATCAGTTACAAACGTACAGACTTTTACCGCTTAAAAAACGAACTAGTAACGGTCGTAACTCACCAATCAGCCCAAATCCACCGTGTACGACCGCTCCAGGACCGAACCTGCACCGACCTGCCGTCGCGCAAAGCCGAGTCGAGCTCCAAAGACCGAGTGTCCCGGGCCAAATGAAGTGGGTCCCCCCCGAGGTGGCGGGCAAGGATTCTCCAAAGCCGCCGGGCCTTGGAACAACGGCGCCACGCGCCGTGTTTCACGGCGTGAGAGACTCAATGCTTGGAACCAGACCAGTGTCGGCTGGTGAACCAGTGCTGCTCATAATGCCCCTATCGCATGCATGCATATTCATGCATGGCACATGTGTGTGTGTGTACAGGCATGCAATTGCCCGTGCCTGTCTCCCAGCCAGTTCATCGGAACTCTGACCATCCTGTTCTTCTCTAAATTTAAAAAGAATGATCATAACGTCTAGAGAATATTCAAGCCTCCAACTCCAAGTTCAAGGCCCACAAGGATTGATAATGAACCCGGGAAGATAGATATGGGTAGATACATGTCTGATAGATAGTGCCATGTCCTGAACAAATGTGTTCGCATCTAATGATACAAAGTGGACCATTGTAAAGGAGAAGATCCTACAGCCCTTGCAATGAACCCCCTGGGAACTAAATTCTTACCCTCGGTTTACCTAACAAAGAACACGCGGGAGCCGCAAAGGAAAAGGACACTCGACCACGGGAAGACCCGGGGGTCTGCATATGCGAACAGTTTCAGGTCCGGGAGTGATCACCTGTTGAGTCGAGACCAACATCTGCAGATCCGAGCGAGCCATCTCCGACGAGCCAACTGAGCAATCAAACGACATGTTGTTCCACCCAGTTGACAGCAAAACGTCTGCATTCGCGCTTGCGATCACACCGACCAAAATTCTGGTGATCGATCTTGTGATCTTGTGATTCGGAAGAATGAGTGATTACAAAAACATCTCATTGAATGCAGATGGTCGCAATTGAACACATCCAAAGCGCCAGCCTCTACGGATCTCACGAGTCCGACCGACCGCTCGGCGTGAAAGACACCGCACCAAGCTCCACCGGGTGTCGCCGCATGCCGGTCAGCGCGGGTCCCACTCCGCACCTGAGGTCGCACAGAACGAACAGCGAGAGAAACCTGGACCATCCGGCCTGAAAAGGTAGACCAACCGAAGCACGAGCTGTGGAATCTGAGCAGTTTGGATAAAAATCCCAACACGTAAAGCAGCCTCGGTTCGTGTAGATTGAGTCACATTATTGCGCTCTCATGCCAAGTAACAACGGCAGCACAGCCAAGAAGTCTCCATTGGCCAACCCAGTACCTGTGACGGGGTTTGTAAGCGAGTGGGATGATCAATCCTCGCATGTGTCGGATTAGGTGATGGACATGGAGATGCAAGTCGCACACCTGCCATCTGTCATCATCTGCCTGAATATCATTTGCATGGTAGAATGGTACATGGCAGGTGATGACGATGGTTATGACATGGTACATCCCTAAGTAACAGCAAGGTCGGTGTAGACGGTGTAGAGCTCTCTGTTGCGAAACTTGCGCGAGGTGTCTTGGGCCCGCGCCGAAAGCGCCCGCCCGTGCCGGCTCCGCCCAAAGTATTCACGGCGTCACCATGTTGACCTTCAACTACCCTCAACCCCGAGCTTTCCTCTGTAATCTCCAAGCTCCCGGGGTGAGTTGATAACCTGAGATGTCCTTCCAGTACAAAAGCCCGTTCCCATAATATGTTCATGTTTTTTTTGCAAAGAACCCCCCCGTCACATGGTACGTATCCACCCTCTCCACGTGATCTAACGTCAAAACCTCAGGGATTTCGGATCTGAAATGATTTGAGCACTCGGATCTAATATCGATCCATCTCGGTGCCCTTTTGGGGGGCTTCAAAATCTTATTCGAGGATATTCGAGGTTCTCCGTCTTCCATTCCTGAAACCTCCCACTCCGCGCCTGCGATGCCGGTGATGACACACAGCTCCCCCGAGACGCAGGTGCGGCTCGTCCCGGCCGCCGGCTCCCCTGAGGAGTCCAATGCGACGAACGGAGCGATCGGACGCTACGGTACTAGGGGCGAACTGGCCGTACCACTAGGAGCAAGGACGCTAGGGAAGAATTTGTGTTGGAGCACAACTGCCACCATGATCATGTCTGGATCGATTGGGCGATGTCGACCCTCCATCTCTTGAGCCGCTCCCTTGGGGTCCGCCAGTTCCCAACAGAAGACCCGCCGTCACCCCTGAGCCGTAGGTGTCCTTGAAACTCCCAACAAATGCTCACTTTCACCGCCCAGGGGGCACGACATGAAATGTGTTCCAATGACCTCCGGATTTGAAAACATGACTTCTATAGAGCTGGGTCTTCAAGCGGCACAGTATCAACTGTGCGAATGGGATCGAGCAAAAAAGCTCTCCCTCGGTTTTTGCTGGACCGATTCAGTCTTGAAGATTTGGGACTTGACTTGATCCATGGTCACCCTCAAGTTGGCGCTGGTGTCCTTATGTTCCAAATTCGACCATGAGACCCATCAATCATATAAACGAGATCGCGTCCAAAAGGAGCATCTCAAACATCTCCGATTTTCTGAGGGCAACACCTGGCAATGTTGCTCATTGACCGCATATTTGACCACGCCCGGCGCGGGTTCGCGGCGTCGACGCGCGGGGTTCTGCCTAGGATTGGCTTGAGCAGAGTCAAGGCCAGGCAAAAGGTCGCCTGAAGACGTCGCTTTTGCTGAGTGACCCTCACAGCTCTCTGCCTGAGCAGTCCCTCTGCGTACAGCTGAGCAGTCCAAGACCTGTGGTCCCTGATGGTCCCTGACCCGTCCTGCAGCATCCTTCCTCGCACTCTCCCAAAGGCACTTCTGCGAGGAGTTCCCGCGAAGCCCAACGAGGAAACGCCATGGAAGCCGCAAACTTCGACGAAAGGTTCTGCCAAAACTTCGGATGCGGACTTCGTGTGGCATGTCTTGCGTGTCAATCCACACGTTGAGTGGAGCGATCGGACGCTGCGAACGGAGCAGCTACCGGGCGTCGCTACGAACGGAGCGATCGGACGCTACGAACGTGGCTCCTGGCCTTACTACTAGTAACAAGAATGCTGGAACGTCCTGGCCTCATTACGGAGAATATGGTGGGGTATGCGCATACCCAAGAAGTTGCGCATCTGTGTGGGAAAACATGCGACGACGGTGTGAGGCTGGCGCAACGATCCCGCAATGCTTCGGCTCGCCGTCTCTGTGGTTGCCCAATTGAACGAGGTTTTTCAGAGCCCTAGTTCGACTATCCCGTAGGTATATATCCATACTATGGTCCTGTTTATGGTCACTTAACCTCTCTTGGCATGACTACCCATGACTCTCCTGGGTCTTCGGTGAAACCTCTGGGCGGCTCACGGGGCAGACTCACTGCCCTGGAGCCTCGCCCTCGAGCCAGTGTCACAGTTTCGTGTCATTTCTGCGCCACGAAAACTCATTTTTGGAACTCCTTAGGAGGAACGTAGTGGAACATGCCGTATATGATGTGTCTTTCCCATGCATGCATCAATTCATCATTATGCATCCATTTGTCTATGAAACTGTTTGGTAGGAGCATTCTCGAAAGGGATTCGATCATATCGTCTGAATCGTCGACGAAGGGGGAGATTTGGTCTGATGACTTCCGGGTGGGGAACTTGGCGTGTTGTTGAGTGCGCTCCCCTTTGATGATGTGATTGGGCCTGTGCTAGTCATGCAAACGAACTATACTTCTCCCACTGGCCGACTGGCCCTGAATTACTGCAAGTTGCAGCCAAAAAGGTGAATGACGTCAAATGGCAGTGGGTCAAAACCCGGGCACCCTAGTTGACCCCTGAAAATGAATAGGTTACTCTATAAAAGGTGTCAACCTACGATGGTTTGGTGGGGGAGGTTGGATTCCTCAGAGCCAAATCCTGGCTCAACTTTCACCACAAAGCATCTTGGGGTGATCTTGCAGGGAAAGTGTTGTTCACGCCCCTGCAGGGCCCATCGGTCTTCGACATCGTTCCCCGATCGGTCAAGCGTCTGTGGACTTTTTTGCCAGGTTGTACCCTTGTAACTTCCATGTCGAAAGCGCACCATACAAAAAGAGGGACTCAGGACACCAGGCGATCCTTCGAAAAACATTGGGTGTTTGAAACCAATCTTCTGGTACAGTTACAGCAAAGGGGTTGCATGCCTCCGCCCCTCCTGCCCTACACAGCCAAAGCACAATGCCCCGAAGAATGTGTCTTCTTTTTATCCCAAGTGGACGATGTGAGCAATGAAGTTTTTGGTCTTTATGCGCTTGATGCGTGCAATCCAGCTGGGCTACTCAAGCAAATGCTGCAGATCCAGCCAGGCAAACAAATGGCATGTCAGAACTGTCAAGGCTTCCAAAAATCGATGCATATATTAATATTTCCAATTTCTTGGCACATTCATCAGCCTCCATAGGGGAAGGCTGCATCATCCCAGGAAACAAACTGATTGACATCGGGTATATCTCATTACCAGTAACAGTCGATGATGATGTTTAGTAAAGGCCTTTCTCAAAAACAGTGAGGCAAAGGAAGAGCTACAGTGGCTTTGTGGTAGGAAACAACAAGCACACCACGAAGAGTCGTTCAAATGACAAGAGCCACCTGCAACTGACCGCAGACTGTTTAACAACGGTAAAGCAGGATGGAAGAGAGTCAGTCTCGTCTTGCACCGGTGCAGCAGGGTGTGAGAAGCCCAGCCGGTGGGCACCCGATGCCTGGCACCCGGGGCCGGTGCACACAGCAAACGCGCTCGGTGCGAAAGCGACCGCCCTGTGCATGTGTGTGTCTCGAAAGTCTTAACTCTGCTGGGCTTTGTAGCAGTCATAGTTCAAAACTCCTGGATGATGGGTTCACCATGTAGAGGGCAATTTTCTTGAACCAACAACTTGTACAGGTGCGGATAAGATTGGCGTATGCACAAGCTGCAAAGCAGGTAGCTCCTTGTGTTACACTTTCTTATGTGACAGAGTTGCAGCACCGGCTTCAGGACATGTACGGGCCGTGGGGTAGCCTAAACACTATGCCAGCATAGACCCCAGATAGCAAAGATCTCGTTTGGTGGACAGCACCATAGCAGCGGCACGCTGCAGTGGTACCAGCATCTAGGCTCCAAAGCGCAGCATCGCCATATACATCTGGCAGCGGCACACTGCAGCGGCACCAGCCAGCAGGCCCAAAACCGCACACATCTCGCAGCAGCACCCTGCAGCAGCACCTGCACCCAAGCTCCAAGGCTCACACAGGCACGCATCTGGCAGCGGCACCAGCACACGGCCACTTGATGCCAGCAACCAGGCTCCAAAGCGCAAACAGGCACCTCTTCCAAACTTGAAGTAAGAACCCTAATGATACCGCTTCTGCTCCAACCACAACATGTATGGCCCGACTGGGATAGGAGTAAGGCAAGGAACATCAGAGTACTTCAGATATTCTCTACTTCTCTTTGGTACGCCTTGTCCCAACCAATGCCAGGTGGGCTTTGGAAGTAGGTGCACAAATCCAGTTCAGTTTCATCCAAACAAATTAATGATCCTAGACCCAATCAGTCGAAAGCACCCGAGGAGAATGGAGCAATCATTAGGGATTCCTTGCTGAGATAGTCGGGCTGTTCCTCGGCAAAATCACCTGTGAACAAAAAGACACTTGAAAAAGAGATGTTTCATCACCTCCAAGACCTTGTAGATACAGTAATTAGTGAGGCCATGGTTGTGTGTGCAACACCCCAAAACTTGAAACTTAAAACCCTTATTGCCATGATTTTTCAGCACACCCCTAACGGAACATCGACACAGACGCACAGGGAGGGCAAACCTTGCAGCATGGCTGGCAAACCCGTTCTGGGTAAGGAGCCAGCGACGTCAAAGCGACGCCAAAGAGATTGGGTCGAAGGCGGAGCGCGTTGCACTGCGCGAAATGAGACCGTCGGTCTGGTTGGGTCCAGGAATCAGTGGCTATGCCTTAGCTGGTTATAGCTGAGCAAAGTATGCCTGAAGCGAGGCCATCCATCCCGTGACCCTGCAATATCTATCTATCTTTATATATAATATATATATACATACAACTAGTTGTATATACCCAGGAAAAGAAGAGGATGAGCCTCACATGTGGGATGTGAACACATATCTGTATCCCATCTATCCGTACCCCATGTGGGTTCGCCTCTGGGCGGACCAACGGAACCACTGACCATCGAATGTGACCATCGAATGTGAGAAATCCGCTGAAAACAGTGTGGAAAACTCACATGGACCGTACATGACCCTACCAACCACTAGTTTGTAGAGGAAAACAGTCTTTCCGGGTCCCATTCGAGATGGGGTCCATGTTAGTCCTCAGGGGTGTATATAATCCTGCACCCACTTGAGACACCCTGCAAGACCACTGACTTACTGCTATCATCTGCTATCCAGTAGGGGGTTCTTGGTGTTCAAGAATGGTGCCGGGAACTGTCCACCAATTGCGTTTTGGACAACACAACAGGGTTTGGAAACATCACGTTTTGGAATCGTTTGGATGCCTGCAGTGGATTCCCGTGGCCTCTGCGTGAATAAGGCACGTGTGATCCTTTCTTGATCTATGCGTTTCCAGCAATCCTGACGATCTCACACATCACCCGGGATTCGGCGCCAGGGCCAGCGGGCTACCTCTTCTTCCGGAGGCGATGGAGTGGGGTTAAACTGTTTCCCCAGCAAAGTGCAGGAAACCGGATGATTAGCGGCCAAAATCCAACCCAGTGCAGCTACTGCTAGTGAACGACTCACTTGAGCACATGAACCGCTCTACATGATAGGGTTACAGATCTCAGTTGGTCCCTAGTTGCTACACACACAAGTGGCAGTCAAGGACACCTGCCAAGAGAGGAAAGGAAGAAAAGACGGAAAGTTCTAGGAAGGTGTGAAAAACAAAAGGTGAAAACAGAACAAACAAATACAAAAGACATCAAACGACCATGCCTACAACTGTCCGGTCGGAGACGGCCTTTTTGGGAGATCGGCCGGGGGTGCAGAGCCGGATATATATATATATATACATGTATAATTATATATATATATATCAAATAGAAAGGAAACCAACTGACGGAGACCGAATGATGCTCGAATTCTGCCATGAACTTTCAAAATCCTGAAATATTTGCGGAGTTTGAGGACTTAACTGCTTTCTTGTAAAGCTCGAGGAGTTCTTAAAACGACGGGAAAAGCAAACGAACTCCTGGAAAACACTGTGTATGGCGAACCACTCCCATGTGCGCTGCATCTTGAAACGCCTTTCAGCAGCCCTGCATGGACCTACGGCAACCTACGTGCCGTTGAATCAAGATCTACCTTGCTCTCACATCCGACAAGCTCCAGATGGGTAGTCTATACCTTGAAAACTTGGTGGACTGCCGCATTTGGAAATGCCTCATCTGTCTTGCTCCGTCACAGGAACAGCCCCGTCTGAGGAACAGATCTGCAGGCTTTTCTCTCTCGGCTGAGTATCAAACACCACAAGGTGATCGCTTCAACGATGGCCTGGTGCGGCGCGTGCGGCGATGGTCCAGAACCCGCCCACATGAGTGGATGATGCAAAGACCTGTTCAAGACCTCATCACCAAGGCAATGACCGCCAATGCAGCATAGGGGGTTTGACCACCAATGTGAAGCTTAGCCTCACCTTTCGGCCAATATTTTGCCCTTCAAATGTGTGTTTTAAATCGGAAGACGTAGCAGAAACCGAAGGGAACATCAACCAACCCATCAGATCCTTGGCGTGTCTTCGACTAGGTCGGTCAGTTCAAGGATCCGTCGAACAGGCATCCGCACGAGAGGTGGACAGAGGGCGTCTTGATACAGTCTGTCCTCGGTTAACATCAGGGTTGGAGGATCGGGGCCAAGCGGCCAAACATAGAGAATCATTATTTTTGGTCAATCAACATCCAAACTTCCGGATAGTAGTGACTCACTCCACGTTCATCCATTCTTCATGGTCTTGGGGGGTCTGTGTCTCACAGCAAGTAGCTTCCATGTCCATTCGGCAACCCAGAGAGAGCGGTGGAACATGGATGGAAGTCGGCTTTTTGGCCCACGATTTTTAGGTTCCAAATCCCCTTGGCGATGAGTAAAGCACACCGTTACTGTACAACTGTCAGGAAGTTGTTTGCTCTCTTTCCCAGACTGAAACTGATGTTCCCCACCGATCTCCAACAAAACCAAACAGATTGGCTTAAGTAATTGCTGGTTCGCTGTTCGCAAAAACTGTTACTGGTTCTGTTCTGCGGTTTGTTCTTGCAACTGTTGCGGTGGTGATGTTGCTTCCTTTTGTCGTCGCCGTCATCGTTGTTTTCGATTCGATCGGAGACATCCCCGAGAACATCCCCACGCGGTCGGTCTCGGGGCTTTCGATCAGCGAAGTGATCAGTCCAAGAAATCACCCCACCAGGTGTTCACCCACCTGGCTAAGTGAACCCACCTGGTTCAACCACCTAGTTGAAGCCTTGTCCAATCTAGTCAGTTCTTACCCCTTTGGTTTGAGAACTGTGTTGTTCGTCTCTCCGGGTGGTAAAAACGCAGAGCGACAGGAGGACTACAGTTCACTCTTAGCCTTAAGATGCTCTTGGGGCTATCTCCAAGTTCCGGGGAATTCGCCCACACCTCTGAGGTTAAGTGAAATGGTGGTTGACCATCGCTGATGTTGGTACATCCATATTGCAAGCTGTTGGGGCATCATGCAAAAACTCGTGCCAAAACAGGAACATCCATTCATCATCATTCATCCTTATATGGGGGAGTCCAGTCGACCTGTTGAACAAATATGAACAATTTTATGTAGAAAAAACATGTCCGGAACACAACACGGTGCCAAATCGACTCGAAAGTTCCATCCGCCCACTGGGCCATCGCACCGCCGCTCCGTGTGAACCGTCCGCCTCCTGTGAACAACCACGGCGGGACCCGAAAGGACGTGGGGGCAAATTGAGTCGTGTTGGCTTCTGGATTTATAACTTCAAAATTACTTATAATATCTTTAAAATTAATATGCTATATAATATACTTCATATGTCAGTCTGTGTCGTTCGCATATGCAGGTCTAGCCTGGAAAACGTGAGCCTAAGGCAGTATCACAGGAAATGATGGCAAAGTCTCAACCTGTGTAGGGTTATCCGTGGGTGTTGTGAGCAATCCTGCTCTGGCCATATTACAAAGGTTTGTTTTTAAGGCTATTATTCTCATGAACTTTTTGGAAGAAACGCATCCGTCAAATAGTCGTTGGAGCACCGATGGTCGTCGGAGCCGGTTGGAGTCCGTCATCCCGAGCCCCAGCACAGCTGTCGTTTCAAACTAGATTGGACCTCCCTCAGAATGACTCTGAGCTCAGTCGCCATTGAAGAAAGAGGATTTGACCCCTTCAAGTTCCAAGCAGAGTAACGCAAATCTATTATTAGACATATACGCTGAGAGTCGAGTATATATAGCATTTCGACTTCTACTACGTATATCGATCATGTTGTGTAATAGGTGTAAATATAATCCATAATATAACCCTAGCATTCCAAAGACTATATTTTGACCGACTGAAGTAAAGGAAGTTCCCTTTCAGGTCCCCTAAAGACCATTCTTTTACAGTCTTTGATTCCCAGGGATAATATATCATATTATATCCAGTAGAATCCACACTTCGCCCAGGGGTGCTGAAGAACCCGGTCAAAACTACAGAGTTGTACCAGTACCCCCGGTCTTCACTCGTCAAAACTTTTCGAGCTGTACCAGTACCATCATGTATCCCCAAACTGATTTCTCAGAAAAAAAGCACTCAAAAGAGTCCAGAAACCTCGCGCGCTGTTTCTATGCCGAGTCCGTCACAGCTCATACGTCTCTTGCGCTGGCTGTGGCGTCTGCCGCTCGCGGCATCGGCGAGAAGCACCCAGGACCGGTTCCAAAGAGGAAGCACGGCATGGGTTCGGCTCCGAAGCCAAAATCCCCTAACGGGTCTAGGAGGACTGAGGAGGATGGGAATGATGAATTTCATCGTGTTCCAGTTGAGAGCGTATCTGATCTTCCCAGTTGACAAGCCATGGATGAATCCAATTCATCGAAATGGTCCCCGCAACAGGTCATATGCCAAAGATCGGGCAACTTCAGCCATCTCCATCACTCGGTTGCTGGCGAACTTGGCACTGAAAAACCAAAGTCTCTGGTCGATGCATGTTTCGTCCCAGTCTTTTATGGCATTTTATGGCTTATGACCACCCAGGGGTGGGGGAGTGAAATCATGCATGGTCGACACCCATCCCCCCATCGAAGGGTGGTAGGGAGTTGCGATCGAAGGGTGGTCAGCTTCGTCCCAACCCACAGGTCTAAAAAGAGCTTCGAAGTCCTCGTACATTCGCCCACAAATACCGTACGAAGACCTTGGGTCTATCCTATTGCCAGTAACAGTGATGATGATGGTTACCAAAGGCCTCTCTCTAAAAAGTAGATTCTTAGATCTGTGTATATGTGCTTCCAAATGTGAGCAATGTACAGCAAAAGTCACGATACGATGCAACGAGCGATCGGACCCAGGCTGCCGCACGAGTTTCCTCTCACACTTGAGCCAAACGAAGTTTGTGTTTGACTTCCGTCTCTGATGTCTATACAGCAGTGCTTTCACTTAAGGTTTCGTGTAACGGTATGGCATTGTTGCCACTGCTATTCCAGAATGCTATTGCAAACTGCAATGCAATGCTTACACACAGCATCAATTTCCAAAGCTACCAAGCAAAGGGAAAAGCTGGTAGCCAACGCTATCTCTCACATGTTATCAACCATGGTTCTAACCGAGGGTGGTTTTCTCCCCCCTCTGGAGCAAGGAACAAGTGTTCGGTGCTCAAGCTCAGACATCCCTCGGCTCAAGCTCCGTTCACGAGTCTTACGACATGGCATGTGAGACATTCTTCATCCATGGCTGACAGCAGCAACGCGCCTCAAAGTGCGCCCATCTGCCTTACCTCAGCTTCTGCATTTGGTGCCATTGTGTATGGCGGAATGCGTCTCGCCTTCTTTGTCTTTCGTTTCTTCTTGTACGAAGTGGTCGCCACGGTCGGGTTCGGAGAGGGCTCGAGGGCGTGGGGTTCCATGCTCGCGACCTTCAACCCAGTTTGTGTTGTTCTGACCACCTCATAGTCTGCTAGCTGCACTTGGATGTTGTACAAAGCCAACGGCCAGTGTGGAGCCTCCAGCTGCTTGGTAAAAATGTCTGCTTTCTGCTCCTTTGTGCCTACGATCATCAGTTCGACGTCTGGTCTATCCAGCTGCTCTTTTATAGAGCTGAGGTTGACCTTGTGCGTCCTTTTCAGATGACGAAGTTTCTTTGAATACCCTGCGGCACAAACCTTGGCACATGCTTCATTATCCTCCCGAATGCGCAGCAAGACCTGGCGTTGAAAAATGGCCGAGAAGAGCTCCGCCAACGGGATTCCCTCCTCAAATAACACATATGCCAACGCTACAGTCTCCGCCTCGGTCGTGCTCCTGGATGTAGATGTCTGTTTCTTACTGCACCAGGCAACTGGAAACGATGTTGCCGGGCCGGACAGCTGCAGCCATCCTCCTGTGGTGCTCTTTGTGTCTTCCTCATCTCCGCAGTAGTCCGCGTCGACGAACATCTCTACAAACAAATCATCCATGGAGTCTCGAACATGTCCTAGCAAGAGCGCCTCCTGAGTGCTATTCAAGTAGCAAATGGCCTTGTGCAGGTACACATCGCAAGCTAGCGTCCAAGCGTGCACGCGACTAGCCAACCAAGTAGTCACCTTCAAGACATCCGGCCTGGCCAGCCGTGCGATCCACATCAACCGCATGAGAATGCCACATGCGATGTCCGCCAACTCACCACGCACCTCATCGTCTGCTGAGGTCTTCGTGACAAAGGGACAAGTGGCCTCCTTCAACTTGGAACAACCGGTGGTCTTACAGTATTCTTCTATTGTCGCCTGTGCGTATGCCCTCATGTCAAAAGCAAAGCACTCTTGGTTGTCAACCTTCACGATGGAGTGGTGTCTTCCTAGGAACCTGCCAAGCGGTCCGACATCCTCTATCTGTACAAGCTCTGCCAAGTCTGCCCAAAAGCGGTCATGTTGGCCACTAGGGCCCGACAACAACAGGTCGTCGACGTAGACCACAAGCGCCAAACCACCATACGACGGGAAAGTGAACACGCTAGCGTACTCAGGGACAGCTATTGCGCCCATCAACTGCAGTTGCTTCTCCAAGTGAGCCTGCCAGTGGCTGCCGGCCTCTGGATGGCCGTACAACGACTTCTTCAGCAAGATCACTGGTCTGCGAAAGCGGGGTTTGCCTGAAGCATAGTACCAGCTCTCTGGCCATAGTTCCTGAGGTAGCCTCACCCAAGTGCGACACAAGCTTTTCAAGTCCGACTGGAGATACGCCTTAATGGCGTCTGCCGATGTCGTGCAGTTGCCCTTGATCATCCCGAAAGAGATGATGGCGTTCGCAGCGACTATGCTCGCCGGACTTGCTGCAAGCGTCTGATAAAATGCGGCACGACCGTCAGCGGTCTTGGCATTGTCTCCTCTAAAGCATACTCTACCTTTCAACGAGCGGAACGAGCTATCCAATTCCATGTTCTTTTCAGAACAGATGGCCAACAGGTCAGCCAAATGGATGGTCTCGCCTGCCTCGAGTGCGTCACGTTTCACCGCTGCCTCCTCCGCAACCGTCTCAAGGTCCCATGTTCCCATGGATCCTACTCCACGAAATTCCTTCCTGATCGCTTCCAAAGCATCAGGACGGGCCAGTACCTCGCTCCTGCCATTGTCGAGTGACCAGTGCGTAAACGCCTGCCGACAGATCTTCCTCCTCTGGGTGGCCTTCTGGAGAGTACTCCGGGCCTTCAACCGGCGGTGGTTCAACCCATGCCGAAGACGATGACGAGGATGTAGTACGAGGGTCTGGATCGGCTTTTGGCATAGGAGTGAGAGCCGGAGTGCGTGGAACTGGGTCTCCGGTAGCGGGCGTTGGGGGTGCGCCTGCCTCTCTTGGGTACAAGCCATCAAAACGCTCACGACATGCCTTGCTGTGGCGGTAGTGTCCGCCAGAACAACCAGAGCAACCTTTGGTAAAACCATGCTCAAGCAGTCTTGCATACGTGATGTAGGCGTGCCTTGGCGGTGTTGGGCGATCCTCAACCGGGTACGCATCAATCACCACATCATACGGAAGAACTCCGGATTCCAACGACTTGTTGTACTCAGCCTTCCGAAGCTCTGCGTCAGCATCAGTCATGCTAAACAAAGCCTGCCGTGCTGCAACTGCCAGTGGGAACTGGATGTGCTCAAGGGGTGGAAAGAAAACCTCTTTCACATACATGTCACGTGGGCTCCAGTGAAGGTGTGCCCGGTTCCTCACATTCTCATAGTCCAGAACCTGAACTACATCTCTGTAGCGAAGCCCTGCATCAACACGCCAGCCAACAAACAAGCCAGGTTTCGTGGTCGGCTCAGCCATGCCGTCGCCCTTCGCCCGATAAAACACAAGGGAACCGAGGGGGTACTTGGGACCAGGAAACTCACTGCCTGTTGCAACATGCCAACGCGACTTGCCCTGCTTGAGCGCCTCAACATCGGTGCCTTTCTCATAATCTCTAACCATGCACGGAGTCCAAAATGCGCGTGCCTTCGCAGCAAACACAACGGACAACGGCCAAAGCTTCTTGTGGAAACCAGCCTGCAAATGGGCCGGACGACACAACTCCTTTATGGCACGAATTTCACGCTCGGTGTGGGCATTGTGTGGCCATGACCTTGGGACAGATGGAGCGATGTTCCAACACAGCCTTGCCGCCGCCTTTGTGAGCTCGGTGGCAGCATCAGATTTAAAAACTACATTGGGATCACCGTTGAGCCTGTGGCCACCGAAGTGTTTGAGCGCCTCGAAGACCGTGTCCTCGGACCTATCCCTTCCGGGATACACCAGACTCAAGCCTGAAAACCTGTCCAACACAACTAAGGCTGTCTTTTCCCCTTCGTTTCCCTGAGATTCCTCAGAGGGGAACATATTGTCCGCTTCAATGAGATGACCGAAACCAGTCGGCCGTTCAAACACACGCTCTGCTTCTTCGGGTTCCTCACGATGCGACTTTGCGTACCGTTTGAGCATCCGGCCTCGAATGCAATGCTCGCAGAACGGGTTCTTCTTCTCATGAAGGGTCATGTGTTCAAGTGAAGTGGCCTCTCTCTTCAGGCGTTCGTCTCGAGACTCAAGGGGCTCAAGCTCATGCTCTTCTGGGTCAGCAGGACACGCGAACGAATCAACAGATTCATAAACAACAGCCTCAAGCACGGCGCCTTCAAGGGGCTCGTTGGGGACGTGTTGAGAAACATGTTCACATGACTGCATGACAGGCATCGCCGGCACATCCCGGTAGACTATCTCCGGAAACAAAGCAGAGAAAACCAACTCACACATGTAAACGGGGTAGATGGCCGTGGTAGGGGTGTTGGAACCAACTATCTGGGCGTGCTCAAAACTATGGTCATGCCTACATCTCTTGTCAGCAAACGTGCGGGCCAACCGCTCGTTCGTGGTTGCAAGCCTCCACTTCTTCAAGAATGGGGTTCCGGCCTTGTCAACAAGACCTACAGCACATCCGTCAAAGTTCACCACCATCATGTCAATCTCCCGAATGAGTTTGCACAAGGCGTTCTGACGCCATCCGAGCGCGTGTCTTGGCCACTCAAAATGAACATCTCCGCCTCCTGCCTTGACATGCCTAGCAAGTTCTACAAACCTATTCAACAATTTCAAGGACAACTCACGCGACTTCGCCAACTTCTTGCGGTACTGTTCACCATGGCGGTGAGCGTTCAAGTACTGCCATTGCGACCAAGGCGAACACGGAAGACTAGCCCAAAGGTCAATGCCAGGGTTCTCCTCGATGATGTCCTTCAACTTGTCAACCGTTTCGTCATGCTCCAAGTTGTTCTCCTCCTTGGTGCACCGGATGACTTCAATGCCCATCAAGTCTCCCACCTTGCCCAAGTTGGATGTGGGCTCTGTGCACAGCTCGATGAACTTTCCTCTGCCAGGCAAACCTGCCTGAGCCCTTTGCTTCTCCTTGGAGTACTCGTTGTCAAAGACATCAATCTTCTCCTTGGAGATCGGCATGGCGTCAAACTGCTCCAGCTCCTTCTTGACCTCGACAGCAAGCGCTTCAAAGTGGCGCCCAGTGCGGCCGGTGTTGGTCTGGGACTGCTCCAGGAAAAACTCAGCCATGTCGTGCATCATTGCGATCATCGACTGTTCACCTCTCGGGAGACGAAGTTCTCCACGTTCAACCTTGCGAATTTTCTTCATGGCTTCCCACTTGCGCCTTTTGTTGTCCTTGCGGTGCTGCTTGCGCCTGTGTTCCTTGTTGGAGTCGCTAACAGCTTCAACCTCTTCCTGCACCCCACTCGCGCCAACGGCAGCGACATCCAGACAAACTTGCTCGGGGTGCTCGTCCTTCTCCGGGTAGAGTTGACAAACACATGCGGGCAACCGTTCAAGGCAGTCTCCACAAAAACAAGAGTCCGGACACGTAGCAGTCACCGCGGGCTGGTACAGCATCTTTCCACCATGGAATGAAAGGCCTTGTGAAGGCCCCCCTGATGCCTGCAGCGAGAAGATGGGAACATCATTTTGTACCCGTTTGGCGTACCAGCGGTTCTCAACAGGGCACCAAACGCGACACTTCTTGTGGTCGAGCGCAATGAAGGGAACCTTACTGTGCTGCCAAACAAACGTCCGACCTTTACCAACCTGTTTCCCAATCGACATCGCCAGCGGGCAGTTCTTCAACAAGTGCATGTTGAGGTCTCCAACGTCCTTTGCATAGACTCGGAGCGCTTCGACAGAGGTCTGAGGTCCTCCGCCTGTCGCGAACTTCACCGGGTTCTCAAGACATTTGAGCCATGGTTCAAGCATACCTCGTTCGAATCCCTGCTCAGCCAAAGCCTTCAGCGATCCAATGTCGTGGGCTGCCCCCCGTATCACCGATGAATTCGAGCGACAGTCCCCTGAAATCCTCCACAGCCGGATGCAACATGCCGGCCACCTTGTCAACACCAAACACGTCAGTGTTGTCAACAATCGACGAGACAAGCGACGCAAGGATGGGAACGCTGACCTTCAGGAACACATGCAACGCGGGCAATGCCTTCTTGGCAAACTCGCAAAAGCCTCGCCACACGCTCATGAGCTCGTCCGCCTGCACCTCAGTGATGGTGACGGTGGATGCTGCGGCAGCTGCCGCTGCGGCCTTCGGAACACTTGGAGATGTTCCGTCCTTTCCCTTCTTGTCCTTGCCCTTGCCGTCCTTGTCCTTGCCTTTGCCCTTGTCGCCCTTGGAGTCCTTACCTTTCTTTCCTTTACCTTTGTCACCCTTGCCCTTGCCATCCTTGCCCTTGTCCTTGCCCTTGCCTGACTTACCACCTTTGGAGTCACGGTCGCCGGCCTTGTCATCTGCGAGGCCTGACGGGCATGCCAAGTTCTTGGGATTGGGGACGTCCTTGAGGCCCTTACTGATGTTGTCGTAGTTCATGTCATGCCTACGCTCTCTCAACTCCTCCGCAATCTGTGCCCACAGCCAATCAAATGTGCGCTTCTTTGAAGACAATGACGACTCGCGGACCTTGTCAGTGATGCGCGACAAGATGGGAACACGCTTCACCTGTTGCCACAACCATTGAAACAGAGTGGCAGGAGCAGGCCTATCCGCCTGCTTGAGTCCATGGAGGATGTAGTTGGCCTTGCGGACGAACTCGATGAGGTCCTTGGCGCCTTTTCCTGCAAGAGTCAACGACAGCAAGTGCATCTGATCCAAGGCAACTGAGTGCGTGAGACCGGTTTCATAGTAGGAAGCGACAATGTTGAGCAAAGCCATTCCTTTCGGTCCCTGAGACATGGCGGTGCAAGATTCCACGTACGACGACAATTCATGAGCAAGGTCAGTATTCGTCGCCAGCACGTCTTGTTTGATCAATTCCGCCGCCAGGTGTTTGTTAAACGGTATAAACGTTTGATCCTCCTGCAACAACGAACGAAACGCCCTGCCGCGACCGCCATCCATGCAGTAGGTGGTGTACTTGACGAGGACGTCCCTGGCAGTGAGGTCGATGCGGGAGACAGAGGCTAGCAAAGCCGCTCGCCACTCCCTGCAAGATGTTGCATCTGTTGGCAACTTCGTGATGGAGATGTTCCTCAAATGCTTGATCTTGTATATGTGGTCCTCAGTCTCGCCTTCCTGCAACCATGGTTCAGGAGGGTCTCCTCCAGGCAATCGCGAGCCGCCACCGACAGGATCATCTGAGCTCTCTGAGCCTGCCTCCGAATCACTCGACTCCTTCTTGCGTGGCGTTGCAATCGAGATGGCCTGTGGGGCATGACTTGATGAAGCCTCGTGGATCGTGCCAATAAACCCCCCTGGCGGGTACGCCGGGCCTAGCGTGGCCTTTGGCGCCTTTTGGAAATGATACTCCGCTCCACCAGGTCTTGGGACGCTATCATAGCCATGCGGGGCAACGAACTCAGCTTCTGAGACACTCTTTGGGGTGGTCACTCCATAGATGAGTCTCGGATCAACATGCATTTGATGAACAGGGTTTCCATCAACCATCACCTCACGCGTACCGGGCATCAACAACGGTCTTGGTCCTCCTGGGGCCTTTGGCAACGGAACGTCACGCCTCGTCGGGCTTCCGCCTGCAAGCACCGGCCTTGATACCAATGCGTTCTCCCTGATGGTCGCTACACTAGGTGGGCGCTCAGGAGAGGGATATAGATGCCGTTCATGCGGAGGTGGCTCAAACAAATCCGGGCCATTGTTGGGGTCATCAAGTGTGTTCCGACAGTTCCAACAACTTCCTCGACCAGAAACATTTTGGTTTCCACAAACAGGGCAATATACAACGTTCAACGGAGAAGCACTAGCTACGCTTGGGGCACGGCCACCTAGCTCAGATGCAGTGTCGAAGAGTCTGCCTACGTTTGGGGAGGACCTCAAAGCATCAAGTTCATGCAAGAGTTGTTCAATCCTCTCATCTTTCTCGGCCATGACTCTCTCTGCTTGTTGTCTCGTGTGCTCTGTGCTCAACAGTGTGGCTTGTTGCGATGCTTGCATGTGCATTGCTGCTTGTTCGCGGACTCTTTGCACTTCTCTATTTGCTTGCTCAGCCATATGTGTGGCTTGTTCTATTGCTCGCGCATGCGCTTGTGCAGAGTCTTGAGCGATGATCAGGTCCCTTTGGGCCTGTTCCGCCAAATGCTGTTGTCTGAGCACCTCTTGCGGGGCTTCCCGAGTTACTTGCGATACCCTTTGCTGGGCTTCCGACGATATTGCCTCTTGCTGCTGTTGAATGGAAGTGTGGTACTGCTGCTGGAGTTGTTGTGTATATTGCTGTCTCTCAACCGACACCTGCATGGCAACCTTCTCTCTCTCAGCCTTGACATAGTCATGGACAAGCTGTTCAAGGATGTGAGGTGGGATGTTGCTCTGATTTAGTACATTCAAAGTACGTTGATCATGCAAATGCACCTCTGGCCCTTGTCGGGGTTCACCATGCTCTGGGGGTTCTTCTACCACAGGGATAGCACTGGACCGACCCCGTCCCTTTTGAACTATCTGTCCTCCCGGCAATGCCAAGTTGCTTGAACTCGACTGGTCTGGATTCTCCATGCTCTTGTCGGGCGAATCCTGGGGAGGCGAGGATGATGAGGTGGTGTAAGCGCTATCGCCAGGGCCTATAACTCGAAAAGGTGTGGCTGGAGTGATCCTCTTCATTCACACAACTTCAAGCAATCTTCAATGTATGCAATATGACTCTTCTCACGACCAACCAAGCAATGTCAACAACAAAATTATAAACGAGAACAAGATGTTTCACAAGTAACTGAAGTCTCTGTCACAAACGCTCTTTTGTCGCCACACGCGGAGCGAAGTCCGCGAATTTCAAGCTCGTCACGCGCACAAGGCAGCGAATTTGCGACGATCGCGCACGGCGCGAAGCAACTCAAGTCAATCTGTAACAAATAGACCAACGATCAACAAGATCGCAACAATCCCTTTCAACACAATGCTCAGTCGATCAATGAGATGCAAGATGCACCTTATTCAACTCAGAGATCCTTCAAGTCTTCGGCAACTGGTACCGATCTCATGTCTTTCCCCAATTCTTGGATCAATTCGTGCAGTTCGCTCAACGCGTCGTGAGGCGTAGTTCCAGCCTTGATGGTCTTCGTGCGGTGCGCACGCGCCCGACGAGCCTGCACTTGCTGCACCTCACGCAAAATCTGGGGCTGGTCGTCGATGTAGATGATTGCGCCGCTCAATGCTATCAACTTTGCTTTGGAATGGAAGTGTCCCGTCACCGACTTTCCGTGGAACTCGTCCGCCAGCAGCTTCTGACGGGTGATAATCTTGTCCGCAAAAACAATGCCCGCCTCTTCCTCGATCCTCGTGAGATCTTCCAACGTTTCCCTCTGGGTCTTGATGTTTGATGCGAATGACACAACAATCAAATGGAACCCAAGGGACCTTGCCTCACGGAGGCACGCAATGCTTGCAGCAGACAAGGGCTGACGTGGGAACCTCAATGTCTTGTGATAGTCAAGTGCTATCACAGGCACAGTTCCGTAGGTTGGGTCCAACGGCGGCGGAAGTTCTCCCCCTCGACTGGCCAACGACCGTTCAACTTCTCTATGTGGCTCCCGGTGGGATGCAGATGACGATGGCAACGGTGACGGAGGCCTTGGAGTCGTCGGCACACGCACCCCAGGTGAACCCTTGGGACGCGGTTGGAGTCTAACAGGTTTGACCTCTTGCGTGAGCTTCGGACGGCTCTCCGATGCGTCTGCAATGGCCAACTGCTCGGTCGATGGGCGAGGTACCGATGCTGATCTGAGGTCCACAGGCAAAGGACGGGGGCGGACCGGTGGCAACGGCGGCCTAGGCAAAGCTTCGAGTTTCTGCCTTCGTCGTTCTGCTTCGGCCTCCTCTTCCGCCTCCCGTCGACTCTTCGATTTTGCAACGGCCAATGTTCTTGCCTCGGTTTGAGGCGATAGAGACGTTTCCGGTGGCGAGGTAGTTGACGACGGCTTCGATCTCGTGCTCCTGAGTTCCTTGGCCTGCTCTCTCAAGTGCTTAGCTCCTTCCCGGAGAAGCCTTCTTGCCTTCCGGCGGGATTCCGGCGTGGATTCCTCCTCCGCGATCTCTGTCGCCTCTGCTTCCGGCGTGTCTGCCGGCTCTGTGGCCTCTGCAGCCGGTTCTTCTTCTTTCTGCTCCTCGTAGTCCGGCTCCTCCTCGATCTTGACCTCGATCAACTCGGACGCTTCGTTCCGACCTGTGGCACTCAGGGCTTCCTCTCTCTCCTCCGTCTCACAACCAACACGCTCAACCGATGGAGAAACACGCGATACAACTTCAGGAGGAGAGTCAACGGGCCTCCAATGCTCGGGTCCGGCAAGATCTCTTGGGTCAGGATCCGGAATCCACACCCACGCTTTCTTCCAGTAGCCGCCCCGCGTCGGCGGGTCCGTGACTGGAGGGCCCGACGAAGGGGCTGATCCTGCTCCTTCCTCAAATTCCTCCGACTCCTCGTGCTCGGCCTCCTCACGCTCCTCAACAACAACACGCCTTGGGAGACCTCTGTGAGACACAGTTTCTGTGACTCCAGGTGGTGGCCCGTGTGGCACTCTTGGATGTCGTCTTGGGCTTGAGGAGCTCTCAACAGAAGGCGGGTTCGCCGGCTCACGCGGTCGCCGACGATCTGGAGGTGGACCCGACGGTTCAACTGGCCTTGAACGAGTGTAGTATTTCGACTCTGGCGGGGGCGAAGAACCTCTGGTCAGATGCTCCACCTGAAGTCCAGCACGCTCACGCTTTCTCTGAGAAGGGCGGTAAGGGTCACCGCCCCTAGCCCGTCTCTCACGGGGTCGTGATCGATCGGCAGCCGCTGCGGGAGATCGCGAGCGGTCCATTCGCGCCAAGGCGCGAGCAAGGGAGCAAAAGGTGTAGTTGTACTTGGTCTTGATCAATCAAACAACTATGTCCTTGGACCTTGTGACTCGACCCTTGACTTACAAGACAATGAGTTGAACTCTCAGTGCACTCTCTGGTCTCTCTCTCTCTGTTCACACGATCCCGCAGCTCAGGGTGTCTCGGCTGCGGCTGATAACCAGTAGATTCTTAGATCTGTGTATATGTGCTTCCAAATGTGAGCAATGTACAGCAAAAGTCACGATACGATGCAACGAGCGATCGGACCCAGGCTGCCGCACGAGTTTCCTCTCACACTTGAGCCAAACGAAGTTTGTGTTTGACTTCCGTCTCTGATGTCTATACAGCAGTGCTTTCACTTAAGGTTTCGTGTAACGGTATGGCATTGTTGCCACTGCTATTCCAGAATGCTATTGCAAACTGCAATGCAATGCTTACACACAGCATCAATTTCCAAAGCTACCAAGCAAAGGGAAAAGCTGGTAGCCAACGCTATCTCTCACATGTTATAAACCATGGTTCTAACCGAGGGTGGTTTTCTTAAAATAGTATGAATTAGATAGATAAAGAAATTGTTTACTGACTGTTACAGATATATATAGGACAGACCCGAGAAGAAAGACCACACAAATCCACGAGTCGGGCGGCCACTTTCCACCAGTCGGCCTCACCCAAAAAGGCGAAGCGAAACCGGGCGGCTGCCAACGATTTGACCCTCTGGGAGTCCAATCGGCTACCTATATGGACTCAAGTTGAACTAGCGAGACCACAGGTTGCTTTTTCTTCATCACCACGGCAGCACACACCATCCACCTGTGATGAAGAATAAAGCTAGAGGACTCGAGTCTAATTATTGGAATTTCATGGAACTTCTCGAACACTTGGGTAACCAAAGATCGAATTTCGACCATCCTCCGCCGTCCAGACGCGCCACTAGACGCGCTCAAGAGGTGATCTGCTGGGCCAATGTGGCCGCCTCAGCGAAGAGCAGCGGCCAAGCAGCAGACGCCCACATATCACGCACCAGTTTGGACCTTTGGGAGGTTGAACACCTGGTTTACGGTGCCAAACTTTAGATGAACACTCTGACTCTCCCCCTCATTTCCCTGCAGGGATCATGGAAAAAAAAGAACACAGGAGTGCGCACGACATCATCCCCAAGGGGACCGTCCAAAACAACCAACGCGTCGAACCCGTCCGTCCGTCCAACGGAATTGAAAGGCCCAGAAAAAGCGGGTCCTGGACCCGCAAAGGATTGATTCGAAGGAAAACCCCCAAGTAAACATCCATAATTGATAACTGATAACATAAAATGATGGTAAATGAACTCCTCTATGTCTTCCCAAAAATACATCATGCCCAGCGCGGCCCCTTGAGTGTTTCTGTTTCGCATCTGGCCTTTGAAGGCTTCATGACCTCAGCTGTGACAGCACTGACCGCGCGCATCAAGCACAGCTTCAGCGCTGATAGCACAATGTCATGTCTTAGAACTTGAGTGAAACGTGTGGAAACTACCCGGTGGATAACAGCGTTGAATATGATTGTACACGGCTATACTAGGGCCAGGGCATGCCTCCCTTCAGACAGCTTTCCCCATGCTCTGAACGTGTCTCTGTGATTGCTTGGCAAAAGGGTCCCAAATGATACAAGCAATCCATGGACCAACTTGTCGATGTTGTTTAATCAATTTCGACTCGCCGAACTACCAACTCTCCCGAAACCTCTTCATCCCGTCACCCTCCCCAAAACGGCACCGACGGCCAACGGCGCACCGAGCTGTCGCGCTGTCGCAACGGATTCGGCCATCGTCCCAGTGGCCAGGACCAACGGTTTCGAAGAATGCGCCACCACAGCGCCGTTGGACAACCGCCTCGGCCACGACATCGACGGGAGGGATAGTGGAGGCTTTGACACGCAAAGCCTCTGGACAAAATATTCAACAAATGGTCATCTCTGGTCCACACAAGCATAGTGGCCTTGGCCACTCAACCCTCTTTGGGGTGAAAAGGCTTTCGCGTTTGGTTATTTTTCTTTGGATCACGAGCTGGAGCCGATGAAGCACTCCATTTGATGGACTCTCCAAAGCTGGCCCGTTTGGACCCTAGGACCGACTAGGACCGACCCTCCCTCAGTGCAAGAGGAACTGCATGCATCCCAGCAAGCTCGCTATGCCATAGCTGATGCTCAAGGTGCTTGATTTCTCCTCTTCTTTTTTGGGAAGCTCCTTGAGGCGTCCCCAAACCAAAGTGCTCCGAGTGCCGGACCAAATGCCACTGGTGCTGCATTTGTCTGCCGCACCACCACCGCAGAAGGCCGAGCTGAGACCCAAGCCGCTACTGATGTCATTATGCGCCGAATTCACCGGGCAGCCATGGCCATCTCCCGCTTGCATGCAAAAGACACACAGCTTGCCGCAGCCCGAAGGGTGGCTCGCCGGGTTTTTGCGGCACTGGGGCTTGGGATTCGTCACAAACTTCCCCGCACGCATGAAGGCCGGCGCACGGTCGCGCGCATTCCCGAAGGCGTTCTCCCACTTCTTCCAATAGTCCTGGGAGTTGAATCCGCCTGTGGGAAGGATATCCACCTTGTTGGTCGTCATCAAAGTCTCTGCGGTGTCCTCCTGCTTGAAGTGTACCTCTGGTGCGTCCTGAGGCCGAACCTCTAGAAATCCCTTGGCCGGTCAGCCAAAATTTGTGAACTCAGAACGAAAACCGAACAAATTGGTTCTGAGCCCGCGTTTTTGAGCTGCCACTGTTGTCTTCCTCTGTCAAGCCTTTTACTGCATCCGTTGATCAACTCTTTTTGGCAGCAGCTATCTGCAGGGCTGTCTGAGCAATCGGCAAAATGCGTGTACTGGAAAATGGAATAGCTATATCATATCTACGCTTCATGTTAAAGGTCGCTCTTCGCTGTAAACAACCTTTTAAGGCCGTCGGTTAAAAGGCTCGCTCGCATCCCAGGTGACCTGGTGGATGTGTCCGGAAAACATCCCGAGTCCGGCCAGGTATTTCGTCAATGTCTCGTCTGCTTTCGGGAGTTGTCTGTATAAATGTTCAAACGAAAGGTGTCAAATTCACGGCGGGAAGAGGGGGAGGCAGGTTAAGGTTACACTGCTGGAAGTGTTTTTTTCCGATAATTGGTATGAAAACATGTGCATAGCTCCAATGTGCATCATGTACATTGTAAGGAACCATTTTCTGCATGTCAACATGCAGAAGAAACTTAGTAAACAATGGTGTCGGAATCTTCAGAACTGGAGGCTGTTCGGTTCAGGAGAAGTGGAGAAGTCTTTGTCTAAAAGAACACGATTCCCTTCAAAACCCATATGTGTGTTCCTTGGGGATCTTAGGACTGGCCCAAACGATTTGATCTGAGTACTACTCCTACAAATGACAGTTTTCACAAGAAGCTGGTGCTCGCAAGCTGCTGAAGCACATGTTTATGGTGCCCCGAGCGTCTCATGTCGATTCTGTTTTGCGTAGCCTTTCTCGTAGATTCTGTAGGCGATGACATGCTCGCTGCAACCCTTACACTTGCCAACTTTTCGTTTGGGACCCCATTGCATTGAGACCTCTACAAGAGTATGTTCCTCTCAGGGCAAGAGTGTGGGTGCATTTTTTGTGACTGTGATGATGAAAGTTCCATGAAAGTGTGGCTTGGAGGCATAACGGCATAACTTTGAAAAAAGTCTGGCTCGGTGACTATGATGGTCAAACATCCATGTGGGATGTTGATAACAAACGTTGATCAAGGGTGGGCGAATGTCACGGTTACGACGGACATGTTTTGCAAGACATCAGTGGGAATAGGTCCTGGTCCAAGATGATCCAACATATAAAGTAGTACAAAAAGCTGTGCTTCCCATGCCAATGATGCATAAAACACTGTCGATTACGGCATTCTGTGACCCTGCCGTACTCAAAATCACATCCCCGCCAACACCTGCGTGATGCTTGATTCTTTTGACTCCTTTTTTTGTCAGTGGATCCCTTTGTCAGACGATGCTTGTATCATACTTGTCGTCCAGGGTTACCCTGTTTTCAACTGTGGGCTGGTTGCTGTGAACGCCGCGCTGGACTGACCCTATGGCGATAGGGGTATCAAATGATGGACAGCCCGGATTGAAACGTGTTCCCGGTGTTCCACCATACAAAGCTTCACAGCTTATCTTTTGCTGCATGAAGTACCTTCTATGCAAGTCCCTTCCCTTCTATGCTGCATGAATGTCTTCACACCACTTGTGTGTGTGTGTGTATGACTATGTTGATTTTAACATGTTTGAGTCTCTTTGACTCCTCTTGAATCCGCAAAAAAAATGAGCATGCAATTAACTTCAACTGTTTGAGTAAATACATTGCTAAAAAGGCACAGGAGTGAGACGAGTTCCATTTAAAGGAGCTACTGATATATATATATACATAAAACATGGCGCATTTTGGGAATGAATATGGATCCTAAATTTTAAACTATGGAATATACTATATATAATCCATAGTTGCAATTGCGATCAGCAAGCTTCTGTGTGCATTTGGTCGTTAACGAAGTGAAGCAGCTGCAAAATAATCAGAAGCAAGCGTAATACTTAAATAAAAAACATTACATTAGTCTTAATGATCTTGTAGTCTTAGTTATCCACCACCAACTTCCTCTAGCTTCAACCACTACTGGCTTCCTTTCCTATCTACTGACATCCTGCGCTCTGGTCAAAACCACTCCAAAACCCACAAATTCTCGCTGTCAGCATACCACCCCCTCCACCAGGCTTTTGGGGCCCCCTCCTTGAAGGACACTGCGTTGGTCTGCAGCTTTACCGCATTGATGCCCTTTAGCTTGTGAAATGCGATGCTCTTGGCGTCGTACTCCTTAAAAGCTGGGACTTCTTTGTTTAACATCTTCTCGGGCTTAAGTGCATTGCCATCGGTCCACAGGCCGCTTCCATGACAGAACTTGTTGTGACTCAGCTTCATGAGCAGGACCCATGGAGAATCACCATCCATCCTCACCAGGACCTTGCCAACTTCCGGTAGTTCTTTGACCTCGGCCTCCTGTATCTCTATGAAACTGACATTGGCTCCTTGTTCCCTTCCTTCAGGGCTTCGACGCATGACCTCGGGCCGCTCCGCCGCCGCTTCTCCAGTGGCGGAGATGCTCAGCCGCGCTGCTTGGGTGCCCGGGTGCAAGGCCCGTTGCTTGGGCGGATGGTTGGCACTGGCGCTCGCCAACAGGAGAATCAGCGCTCGAATCGCCATGTTCTGGCTGATTGATATGCAATTGGTTACTCTTCTGGTAACCTGGGATCTGAAATTGGCATACCCTCGGCTGGAATGGGGCTGAACCTACTTGAGCCAAGCGCCACCACAGCGCCGTTGCACAACCGCCTCGGCCACGAAATCGACAGGAGGCCGTTTTGGGCGCTCTCCAAGTTAGGGATGGAAGCTTCTTGCTGACACGCAAAGCCTTCGGACAAAATATTCAGCGAATGGTCATCTCCAACCACACAAGCATCATAGTGAAAGGGCCAAAAATGGATTTCACACTCAGAACCTCAGCATTTTGTCGTTGATTTGGATCCCCTTTGCCTCTGTCCTTTCTTCGTGGCTGCGTGGCTGCGGAAAAAATTTGAGGCTTTGGCTGGATCTTCTGAGCGCTGAAGAGGTCCTTCCACGCGTAACCTCAAGGAAAGTGGACCATGACTGAAGCAGTTCCATGTCAGGGTAGTTTTGTTGGAGGTGTGGGATGCTCGTGGATGATCCATCACTTCAGCTTCTGCTTCATTGGAGTTGGTTGATTTTCCTGGTTCACTATCCGATCCCCTCCCCCAGCTCCCACTGAACGACGTCTTGCTGCGAACGTCCGACGGGACGTTCGAGGAGTGAATTGGACTGATACTGATACAAGTCACCAAAAAGAATCAAACTACACAGGCATAGACCCTGGTGTACAGGGAAAGAGCTCATAGTGTCATAGTGCCTAAGCGAAAAATCCCAATGTCTCATAGTGTTCGTTGCAATGAGCGGTGCCAAGGGCATTGCTCACCTTGCCAGGGATGACATCATGTCATGCCAGGGACCAGCACCAGCAGCTGCACACAGCACACAGCACCAGCACCCGTGCCAGCACCAGCACCCGCACCAGCACCTGCACCAGCACACCCCAAGAAAACGCCGATCCAGCATCAGAACCCGTGCCAGCACCTGCACCAGCACGCCCAAATAAAACGCCGATCCAGCACCAGCACCAGCACGGGCAAAACGGAACGGCGATCCAGCGCCACACCATTGAGAAGTAAGAACCCCTAAAGCTTGCAGCTATCTGGGGACAAATAAGATTCAGGTCAGGCGAATTCTTGATCATCCTTGAGTGCCTCGTTGCAAGGTTCATGCACTGTGGGAAGCCTGTACTACTAGTAACAAGAAGCTAGTAGAAACAAGTGCATCGCTACTAGTAACAAGTGCATCGCTACTAGGAGCAAGAATTCAGTGCAATCTGCGGCCACCATTGTTTTTCAACAGCCTTTTCGGAAAGCCCCGCGGCTCCGTCCGGGTACGCGGCAAACGCACACGGCCGGCCGTTTTCGGTGTAGTTCCCAAAAACACCCCTTGTTTGTTTAGACCCAACAGCGTGGTCCGCATGGTTGTGACGCACATGGTTCTTATCGTAAAAACTGGTCCAGCCTGCGAGAGGTTTCGGCAAGCTGTCTCTGTAGATCACTTTCTTCGTGGTCATCGGCAGGTTGTTCGTGAAGACATAAACACTCTCCTGGCCGAGCACGATCGAAACGTAGCAAACACAAACGCCGGGATGTTTCTTGTCTGAAAGCTTGGGGTCGGGGCAAACGAGGCCAAACTGTGAATCGAGGCACCCTTGGAAGCATGAATCATTGGAGTATATCATGATTACCCTCCTGCAAAGGACTACCATAACCCACTCAGTTGCAGAAGGACATTGTCTTCCTTGTTGGTCAATTCTCCGGATCCATGGGATCGTCTGCTGTATGTGTGTCATCATGTGCATCATACTGTATGTGTGTCATCATGTGCATCATACTGTATGTGTGTCATATCTCATGATGACACTTCAGGACCTGGTTCACCAGCCTTTTTTGAAAAGGGATGCCCACCAAGAACCACCAAGAACCCACAAAGTGCGGCTTCGCTTGTGCCATGTTTTGCATGGTTTGCTTTTGCTTGTGCCACTCCTGAAAGGGTCCTCAACACCTGAAAGGAGGATCCACGTCACCGACGAAGCCCGAAACGACCCCCGGTGCCACAAAGAATTCGCCGCACCAGTCCCGATCGCTCTGAAAGAACCCCCCATGCCGAAAAGCGAAAATGGACAATTAAATTCATACTAAACCCATCCACAAGGGGGTCTCCGGGACCTTTTATTAATTTTCAATGTTCAATGTTCAATACACACCTATATAGTATGTATATAATATATACTATATTACAATGTATATATATATTATATATTTGTATATATATATATATTTACTCAGTCGCGGATGTTTCGTGCAGTTGGCCGAGATTGGTGGACAAGTTGGACCAGTTGCTTCTACAGGATGTTGACATCACCAAGAGCTGTACGGGTTTTTTCTAGACGGAATGCACTTGTGTGGGGGGGAACGGACAGCAGATCACACTAGTGCAGGTATCACCAAAGGCTGATTATGTCAATGAGATCATAGGCATCACAGGCACAAGCTGTGACCTTCTCCAAGTCCTGGTGCATCGATCCTCAAGCTGTTTTGAGGTGGAATGCCGGAGGATCCTGCCCCAGTTCAGCCTCTGAGTCCATCATGTGAAATGCGAAAATGAACGAGAATGACCACTTCTTGTTCCAAGCTGCTCTTCTAAGTCATACATGTTCGATCATGTCCGCCTTCCATCTGTTCGTGAGTCGGAGCTTCCGGTGAAACCCTAGGTCCAGTTTTCTGACGTGCAGGATTTCTCTGAAAACGCCTGATGACCTCGACAGCGCGCAGGTCATGGCCTTCCCACGTCTGGGTCCGCGGTAGAAGACAAATTGATCCTCACCAGGGGAGAACGAAGCCTCGTCAAGCGTTCGCCCACTCGTGTGGATGTGGGGGTGTTCGCGGCGAGCCACCGTCTTAGACATGCATGCAAAAAGATGCACAAAGACCTTTGAACGTCAAAGGATGTCATAGAGTGAAGGGTCCCAGGGTCACAGCACTTGTGATGAAATTGAGCGAAGACATGTGAAGACCCTTCAGTGGATCAAGGTGACCAAATCCACATGGAAAGCGTTCTCAGCCACTACATTGGTGCATCTTGGTGCGGGTGGTGGCACCTCACACGCTTCACATCCCTCATGGAGGAACCTGTTCATTTTAGGGATCGACTAGGGTTATGGGTGTTTTGACCCACATCCCGGATCACCACACACCCGAACACCGGCGCCAATCGTCTCCTTGTGGGCCGCCTGCAACAAGCAGCTGGGTGCAACATAGCAGAGGGAACTTCACCACTTCCACCTACAATAGCAATGGCCTCCACCAAATAGCGATGGCCTCCACCTGATAGGG
>CAXAMN010023806.1:1247429-1271618 GCA_963970005.1 Durusdinium trenchii
ACTTGCTTTGCCGACCTAGCCAACCTACAAGACCATGGCAAACCGAAAAAACAAACTCTTTGGGAACTTGTAAGACTCACTGCTTTGTGAGGAAAGCCTAAGACCGACCCATTGCGACAGGTGGTCGCTTCTGCTTCTCCCGATTTCTCTCGACAGCCATGCCTGACTTCCCGTCCAAGCTATGTGCTAAGCTGGCAATAGGCATATCATCTTGATTGTCCTTACTGCACAAAACGAGTCGCCGCGAGGCACGGATTTGGTGGTGTCCGCAGCTTCTCATTACCTCAAAGGACTGCGTGATGCGGAAGAAACACCTGTCAGGACCTTCCAGGGGTCAGGAGGTCCCTGTCAGGGATGAACGATTGACCGGCCAAAGGTCATGAGTCATGTTTGATACCTGAAAAACAGCCTCAACTGGCCGGTTGCAAAAGCTCTCTTCTTTAGTACCTGTCAACTGATTCTGTATGCCACGACTTCCAAGACTGTTTTTAGACTTTGACCGACCCGAAAAAGCGCTATTAATTATATATAGTCGATCTTTTCATCGTTTTCGTAGCCATCCAAAGAGACCTGGTCGATCCAACGTCCCGGTGCCGAGCACGAGGACGAACCAATGCGCGGGGCCGCTGTGCGCCACAACGACGCAACGCAAACTCACGGAAGGTTGGTGAACTCCATAGAAACCGACCCGTTGTCGTCGTTTGTCCGAGAAGGATATGTGGCACCGGTCAATTCAACGAATGAGATCTCGTTGTCACCTTGGTGTTTCTACATGTTTCTACTTGGCGTGTTTGGATCTCACGGGTGAACCACCAGCGAATCCGATTTCGGTCCTTCAGTCGTCCCTCATGACCGAACGCCCGCGGTTGCGAGACTTCGGGGCCGTTCGGTCAGGATGTTCGGAAAGGAACCGCTGAGACGAAGGTCAACGAACCAAAAGCCTGATGAATCCTGCTAATTTAATATACTTTAGCATACTTTAGCCGACATGATCACCTGACAATGATCAGGAGTCCAAGAACCATTGCCTTCAATGTCTTCGGTTCTCTCCTTTAGCTTCGCCCCGGTGTCCCTGCTGCTGGGAGTCCATCATATTCATCAGCAAGTCAGTGTTGCTGTATAGGCCGCTGGTCCTCATCGCTGATGTATGACATGACAGTGTCATGACATGACCTGTATGATGAAAAGAACATCTCTGACTCCACGAGAGGTTCTTGAATCCTATTCTTCATAGATCCATGGAATCCATGGAATCAGACTTGCTGGTGTAGCAACAATGCTCAGATCCCCAGCCTCGGTTGGTTGGTTTATCTGTCTCTTCTGAGAGGTTCATCTTTGGTAGGTTCTCCCAATGGGAAGACGTACCTGCCGTTCGCTGGGCCAGTCTGTGGTCCACCTGCGCTTTCGCAGCCCCCGTTTTGCCAGGCGGCAGCTGCTTGTGTGTCATCTCGTGAAGGTGGGTAAGATCGAACTGCGCGATCTCAGTGGTGAGACATCTGGTGCGTGATGCTTCAGAGGTGGCGATCCAAGCGAGAAAGGAGGAACATTGTCCAGAAGAAAGTCCTGTACATCCACAAGACGACTCCAGTGAGAACATGGCAGATTCCCCAAAGTCGTGAGCATGAGGTTCATTTGCACCATAAACTCAAACTGTCATTCTGCAAAACAAGCAAAGACATTCCTTGAAGATAAGGCTCCCAAAGAGAAGATCATGTTGTGTAAGAACCTCGCACCCTCTAACTTCCCACCCAGACTTTTAGCATGGACACGCTGTCGCTCATTCTCCGAGTACTTCCGGGAAGTACTTAACAAGACGTGAGGCGTTGTGCAGAGACAGGCGAGTGACGCGCAGCGGGAGGCTCAAAGCTACGGAGGCCAAGACAGGATCCTACAGAAATAGAGGGCGGGTGTTAGTAGGGATGTAAAAATGCCAAGGGAAAAATTTACAGAACCCCATCGCTGTCAGGTTGGAGGCCATCGCTATTAGGTTGGAGGCCATTGCTTCTAGGTTGTTTTACCGTAGGAGTACCCCTTCTGTAGAAAGACCCATCGTCCACCTGGGTCGAGACTTACTTCACCGTGCACGCACTGGGGAGCCCAGGCTGTCGACAAAAGCATGTTCGACCAACCACAGTATCCTGGCGAAGGACTTCGGATTTCAGCATCAAAGTGATGCGCGAATTCTCTTTCTGAACGCACTCAGCTAGTTCAGAAAGAGATCGGCAAATAGCCCATGCTCCACTCTGTCACCCGGAACTCCACTCTCTGCTATAAGTGGCTCCATGTTTCTATGTGACAAAGTAATTCTCCTTGCGAAACGGATTGGAAAGGGAGATTCAATTCTCTCAGATCGCTTGGACAGCCAACCCCTTTAACTGGATAGTTTTGCCATGTGTTGCCAACACGTTCCATAACTAGAGGAGCCAAAGCAGGCTAAAATCCTTTGATGTGAGTATGGGTGTCACTGGATTAACATTATCTTTGGCTTTGGTACAGTAGATCAAAATTCAGCACGCGGAAGCGGAGCCTCAATATACTGATGGTCAAAACGGCACTCAGGCTGACGCAGACCTCAAAAAAGACGCCTAGCCACTAGCCTTCCGGGAAGACCATTAACAGAGTTCGGGTTCGGCTGACCTGGTTTTGTAGTGGAAAATCCTTAGTAAAACAGCTCGGGTTGTTCAGGATTCAGGCTATTGAATCAATGGTGGTTGAAATCCTGGGTATATTATGGTATAATCCAGGTGTCTTGTCTTCCGGTTTCTTCCGCAGTCCTGGCACAGCGGTGTAAACCAAAGGGAAGTTCTCCATGCCACTCAACATACGTTGACCTCATCAACATACGAACACACGGCGAACCTCAACAGCGACACCGGGTTCCCAACACGGATTCATCGAAGCTTCCGTGGACCGGAAGCGTCGATCGACTGCTTAGAAGTGAATTCATCGATTTCATGGTGTCACTGTGACCCGTACATACCTTCAAACACACATTGACATGGTTGTTAGAATAGAATGGCTCTTGAAAAGCGAAAGCCTGTCCATGTGCTCATCAAAGGAGTTCCTCTTCTGTGCAGGGTTGAACATTTCCCTTGAATCTACAGAAAGTCCGTTTTGGCCAAGGCGCCAAATGCACAATCTTTCAATCGATCACGGCCTATCTATGCTAATTCCTGGAGTGTTGCACAGAGAAACCTTCTCTTAGAGTGGAGACTGCAAACCGTTTGTTGATGCTAAATCTTCCAGCCTGCACATGACTAACGCATACGAGTAAGAATACCTAATTCTGCGGCAATTCTTAAGGCTTCTCATCTTTGCATTCCTCTTTGCCTCTTTGATTTTGAAGACACTGCGGAACCTGGGCCGCCCGGGCCGCCCATGAGCTGATACGAGGCGTGAAAGCCTCAGGTGGGGGTGACAAATCACCCGTCAAAGCGCCGTTTGAAACGAACAGTGGAGGGGGAAGCCACAACTGTATCACGTCGGATAAAATCGCCCTGGATGTTCTTAGACTCGAACCTTGAAGAGGAGCCTAAAGTCCCCAGACTCTGCCCGACCCTGATGAGGACCGACCCAGAATCGGGTGAGTCCGGTGAGATTGGGGGAACACTTCCCATCTGCTTCAAAGAGAATCCATGGGTCTCCAAGCAGAGGCTGTGTGTTGGCCAGGGCGAGCCACAAGTTTCTTGTGCCAACGACTGCAAGATGAGCCATACGAAAAGTTCGGCCCCCCCAAAAAAACACGCTCAATCTGAAGTAGTGTAAAGTGCAGACGATCCACATGGCAAAGGATCCCGGATCCCAAGCGAATCGCTTCTCTCAGTGCTCAGGTGGCACATCTCTCAGTGCGGTGCCGGTCGGAATTCCGAAGAACGAGGTCTGAGGAAACGCCGGGGAAGCCCACTCTTGAACCCGAGCAGCTCACGTTGCTCGCGGTGACCTGGTAAATGTGTGCGTCCGCTGCCGGTCGCACTGAGAGTGACGGAGGGGCTACCGTTACAGCACTGGTCACTTGAGGAATGAACAACGTCAGAGTTCTTGTTTTCCTCCGGTTGTTTGGCTTTAAAACTCCTTTATATAAAGCTACGTCCAACGCATCTTCGATGAGGGGCTCCACTGTTGATCCTCTTTCACTGGGGACTTCAACACTTGATGTGCCACGCAACCAGAGGTCCTCAGAATTGGAGAGGAAGAATCATGCAACAAGCGTGACCATGAAAGCTGGCAGCTGGGAGTCCACATGAGTTGCCTAAGCAATAAAATCCACCGTTTTGTGGGTAAACGCAGTATACGGACCGGACAAGACAAACCAAAAACAAGGGACGACCTTATCCTCTGCGGGTGAGAGGTGAAATGTCTTGTCCCAGCAAGGAGCGTGTGAAACACGGTGCAAAACGGCCACAGCCTTGTCCTTGCTCACCGATGTGGCCCAACACACTTCCCAAACCATTGGGAGCTGGGGGGAGTGGGGTTCGTGGTAACATTGGATTATGCTTCTTATTGGTTTGGGCCGTATATATATGGTTTTTCCTTGCTTTCCACACCAGTGACCAGTGGTGGGCCCCCATGCGTCGAAGAATCGACGGCCCATGCACCTCACCGATGATCTGGATCGGATTGTCCAACTCGTCGAAGAGCATATTCTGCGGACGTTCGCATCAATTCGGCTTCAGAACGTGTCTGAACGCCCGAGCGGTGCAGAAAATTAAGAGAAGACCACAAAACTGTAAGAGGTTGCATGGCATGGTTTTGCGGTGTGAAATCCTTTAGTAAAACAGCTCGGTCTTTTGGGAAACACGATTCATTAAAAGCAATGGTGATTGGAAGCTTAGGGGTAGGAGTCTCCTTGATTATGGAAACTGCGAGTCTTTTTTTCCAGTTTGAGGAGGACCTGTCATTGACGTGTCATGCATCATGGATGACTAGCCACTATTCTTAAAGACCCGAGTCTTGGGATCGGTGTTTCCTTCTCTCAGGTCCCATCCAGTGGCAAAAGGCACGTCTTGCATCGCATCCACCACGGGTCAACGAGTCGAACGAGTCAAACGAGTCCTGCACGTCTTGCAGCCACCAGTGCCTCAGCCAGTGCTGTGAGAAGATCCGACAAAGAAGACCAAGGAGGACACCGACGGATGGGCGTGTGTAGAAGGAAAATCAAGGAACAAACCATTTGTCCAGGGATGTTGGGACATCTAAGAGTTGTATCTTAGATACCCTGCCGCACCGGTTGATTGGATGTCCATCACCTGAATCATTTACCCAGTCCACCAAGATTCTTGGGGGGACAATTCCCATAGAACTGGGAGTAACTACTGGGCCGTGATCCACTTCTCTACTCACAAGACAGACTCACACTTCTCCGCACTGCTTCCAGGATTGTCTTGCTCCCCCTGGCCGGCAAACGATTGACCGACTCTTTACAAACCCAAAACTCCACTCCTACCACCTGACTCCGATCGACTCCGATCTTCAGATTCTGTGTGTTCGTTAATTCATCAGACATGACACCACCTCGAGGTCCGGGCACACCAGTCTTGGGGTCGTTTGGTGCCCGAAAATAAGGGCAAAACCCTCCAACTGCAAAAAATGATAAATACAGCGTCTGTACAAAATTGCAGATGAGATTATACTGGCAGTATACATCCAACCACGAGACACCAATCCAAATTATTTCTGAATCTCTCAAACCCTTTCTCTACCGCCGCCGGCGCATCTGCTCTCCCAGCTACGGCATGTAGGGGGTGGTGTCCAAGCGAATGCCATCAATGTCATACTCCTCGGACAGCAACATGGCATGGAGCCAGAGGGTGGAACCGTCTGCCGATCCCAATGATCCCCTGCAGTTGGACCCGGTGCACACCACGGATGTTCCGCGCAAAAAGGGCGAATGTGTGTACTCATGGTATGTGCCTTTACACATCCTTGACACCAGTATGTACTTCCTTATACACTAGTGGGATGTTCTATCTTCTATTCACATGCTCACATATTGGGTTACCTCGGGAGGGAATGTGGACATCCTTCCCAAGCATCGAGACTCACCCAGAAGGTGATTCGCCGGTTTCGCCATCGGTGGTCGACAACGCTGAGCGTCAGTCACCATGAACTTCACCCAACGTTTCAGCTCTTCTTGCACCTGACGTGCCGCGGGCAGTTGTTAGCGAAGATTGGTTTGTTCACGTGCGCAGTTCTGTGGACATGGGGCCTGCAAGATGACGCTTTTTGAAGCTCTTGCTCATTCTCCTCCCACTGTCACTTTAAATCTTGATGGGTGCCCAACATGAATTGCCGGCGTCCGCCCCAAATCTCCACCGGCACATACAGTCCACAAATGGTGGACGTCTTCCACCTGTGTGGTCATTTAGAAGGGGAGGGGGTCAATACGATTGATAAGCTGGTCAGCATAATTGAGCATATGGCTCTTCCAGCACCAACTGCAACAATTCTGCTGCTCCACTGCAAGATGTGGTGTATTTAAAAAGCCCCTGGAAGGACCTGACCTAAGGAGGAAAAATAGACCAGTCTACCCATTGGTTGGGGCATCTTCCTATTGAAATACACTACACAACCATGTGTTGTCATACTAGTACGTCACGCCACAGTCGATCCACCAGTCGACTCCCTCCGTCGACATCGCCGCGACGCATGCGGCGAAACGGCCCGCGTCGACATGTCTGCTCCTCCTGTTGGCAAGGCACAAAAGGAACCGTGTGATTCAAGTCTGCCAAATCGTAAAACCATCCCTTGATGGACACCTCCTCATTGTATCCTAAGCCAAAGAGCGAAGCAAGCGGGCTTAAAGCAGGGTGCTTTCACATGATCACGGCCATGCTTTGTCAATTGAAGTATCTAAACTCGCACTTTCATGTGGCTGAACCATTACACCTGATACATCCTGATACTGTTAGTTCAGATAGAATTGTGGTCCAAGATGGCAATCCAAATTCTGATCAAAAAGTGAAAAGACCGCTTCCACTGATCCTAGAGAAAAGCGAAGAACGTGTTAAACACCGTCGTCGAAACAACATATCGCGCACACATGCGCACACAAACAACATCGCATGCATCCAAAAGTTGTCAAAAGGAGACATTCCAAGGCTTGATGTGTTAATTTTTCGATCGATTTTTTGTGTTGGAGACCTTGGCTCAACCAGCCTGACCCTTCGATTCCCATTCCGACCAAACAAAAGGACCCAACGGCCGTCTCCGGTTTCGCCAGGAAGCCTTTGCAGTCATAGTTGCCAACACCTTGCAAGTGACCATGGCTTTTTCTAGAACCATTTGTGCCAACTGGAACCAGGGTTGCCAACTGTCGCCCACACCACGTCATCGGGGCTGGACACCGTTCTGAACGAAAAAAGAACTCAGTCAGGCGAATTGCTCCGTTTTTGCGGTGAAAAAAAACATTCTAGTAGATCTAGTAGGAACAAGAAGCTAGTAGGAACAAGTGCATCGCTTCTAGGAACAAGTGCCCTACTAGTAGTAACAAGAAGCTAGTAGGAACATTTTAGCATAGCAAACATTTTAGCTTCAAATTGTTGCGTGCAAACATCTGTGGCGTGTTGAGTGGCAATCCAGAAGAGCTTGTGGCGTGCACATATGCTTTTCCTGTTCTCACTACCCTGTGGATGCTCAGATGCCAAAGAGGTTTCTCGGTACGTGACAGGAGGAGATGCTAGGCACGAGTATATATAGCTCTAGCTTTCAGAATCTACTATGGCATGCACTAGCTGGGAGTCAATTATGTCTCAGTCACTGCTTGGAGTAAAGAAATCTCTTGACACGTTGAAATCGTGAAGAGAAAAGCAACTAGAATTGTCCACTGTGCAGAGCCTCCGATGGCTGACGGCCAGGGAGGCTCAGTCCTTTCGGCTGACTTCGGTTGGGACCTCGAGAGTGACCACCGTACCCAGATACCGGTTGCGTGACGGAAGGAGACACCTTATTGAGTTCTCGTTGAGACTCCACATATCATCGAGAGTTCTCTGAGTCCATGAACCCAGTGTGAAAGCGACTTACAGGTTACAGGAACAGGTCTCGCGCTATGATGCTTTATGGTCCTACACCTACGTTGGTTGTGCTGGGACACCGGGACCACCCTGAAACCCCGATCTCAAAATACCAGGTACATCGCTTTCGAGATGATTTCGCCTACAAACCCATCATATCAGGTGAAAGAGCAGCGGGATGTTCAATTTTCCCAGTCTGTGCGGTGTCTGCGCTGACTCGATCGCGAGTAGTCATCGTATTCGAACGCGATGCTCGAACCACATCGAGCATCGGATCGGCCCCAGTGACGTCGACGAGGATCGTGTTCCTTCTCATCTGTTCACAGTGACGATCCGATGCAGCCGGTTCACACACGCCATGAAGAACAAAAACAAAAAGCCTCCGGGCTGCAACCGAGGGGCTGCAATATTTCAGATATGGAGGGCCATGGGCTTCCTCTCCATAGTACAAATCCTTGTGAGATGGGTGGAACGAGCCATCGGGACCTGACACCTTAGAAGACCTCCGACAATCATCTGTTACCTACTGTGGCAACCACACATCCAGACCCATCCATCCCACTAACCCTACTTGGCAGGAACCTAGCAATTTATGGTCACCAAAATCAAGATTCGTCCCCAGGCGCACGTGGAGAAAATGTCATCAACCAAGAAATCCTAGCTTATGAATGAATGGCAGCAAAAAGCTTGCCACTGCCACTGCGTTTCAAATTTGCTTCTCCTAGGTACCTATTTAGTGTTTAGAAAGTTCTACAGGATCAAAACAATTATATGTCCAAAATTAAGTAGTATATATATATAGTAGTATATATATATATAGTAGTATATAGTCCTGAAAAAAAAATGTTCTAAACATATGGATCTGTCAACAATGGAGTGCATGTACAACTCTCCCAGGCAAAGAAAACACCCGCGGCTTGCCCATGGTCCAAAAGCGTGCCTGCTTGGTCCAACATGGTTGAACGCTGCATCTCTGGTGTGGTCCCATCAGAACTCGCAACATGGACGAGTGATTTCTTCTGCATTTGGGGCCCTCTTCCTTTTCGACTGGTTTTGGTTGTGTTTTGATCTTGAAGCCTCTTCCGTGTGTCTCCACTGTTTTACAGGTTGGGGTTCGTCTGGTAGTCAGGTTGTTCTTGAGATTGGGGAAAAAATTGCAACGGGGTGACCCTAAGGAGTAGTTTCAAGCAGGCCCTTCACACGCAGATGAGCAGAAGAAACCGACTTACCGCCGAATTCTTTCCATCAATGCGTTTGTTGCGTGCACCCTTTGGCAGCCATACCCGCCTTTGGGAGCTGAATGCATTCCCAGAAGCTTTCGAAAAGTTGTTGCCCGGGTAGTTGTTGCCTCAGATCTTAGAGGATCCACAGTGAAGGTGCTACTCTCACTCGTCTACCTACGGTTGCCTGGTGTCACCATGAAGGTTGTCGCTTTCCCTACCAGGATTCCACCTTTTGCTCGTAATCTTGAGCCGGCTTGGAGCCATCCAACAGGGTGCTAGTCATAAAATGTATATGAGGACGATACGTTGGAACTATATTGGCTAAAGAGTTGCACAAGCTGCACATCATAGATTCTATTTACTATATTGTGGTAAAGTGCGAAATGTAGTTTGATGAAATAGATTATGTTGAATTTGACGTATAGTTACTATTCTTGTCTGTCATTTATCCCGTCCGTGCTTGGGTGAAGTGTGCGGAAGTGCACCTGATTGTAAGGGATATTGCGGAAAATGGCGCCATCCCACCTGAACGTCTGGGCTCTGGAAGGGGCAGCCGCAGGCTGTGAAGTCAGCCGCAGTGTATGTCTGTATATATAGCGAATTCTATGACTCAACCTCGGTTGGCAGTTAACTAATTCTATAACTCAACCTCGCCACCGAAAAGGTCGCCGTCTAACTACAGTGGCCCCCTGAAAAACCTCCGTTGCCGGCAAGGGTGCAAAATCCATCAAACACATAGGGGTGTTCACCAAAATCGAACATGTGGTGAATCCAAAAAAGAAAAAGAGAGCACCCCTGAATGTCCTGAATGTCGTGGCACGTTCGAACATGGGAGCGTGAGAACGTGTGTTGTGGGGGAATCCCCCTTCCGGGTGTTGTGGGGTGACGTGAAAAAGAGAAAGCAACCTGTGAGAAATCAACACGCTCAAATCTTTGGCCTTCCGCAAGGTGAAATTGACTGAGCTCTCACACTTCGACCCAGGGGAAACATTCTGATGATCTATCTTTGCTGAACCTGTCAACGGCGAACATGGAGAGACAGGCCTCCAGGGCCTCCAATTGGAGATATTTGTAGAACAAGGGCCGTGTTGGTGACGACCACTTGCGCGGAGTGGTCATCACAACAATTAACTAGTATACCAGTACAAACTAAAACATGTTCCCCGCGGAAGGCGGCGGGAAGAAGTGGTTCTGGTGGGGTATCTCAACCAAGTGTAGAACAATTGACAGCCCAAGCTCCCAGTTTCAGTCAAGACTCACACGAGTTGCGTCCCTCATCACATATTTGGGGAGAGCGTGAGTGCAAAACCCAAGGAATATAGTTAGGGACCCCTTCTCCACCCCTGCCCAAACACGTGTAGACGTAGACGAGTGGCAATAAGTTCCTTAGCAGTTGAGACTGCGAGCGCAGAAAACTCAGATCTGTGAATCCCCCTGGGCCGCCCTGGGCCCTTGGAACGAGATTCGTACTTATGTTGGTGATGACCATGAATCCCTGTGTTTGTTACCATGTGTTTGTGGAATAGATGACGTAGTGATTACCAAGGATGCTACTTAATCACTATGATCCATATGATCCATATGCCGTGCACGAATGACTCCACGCTGAGTAAGGCATGCCAAAATGTTTGAACGGCACTGTCTGGTTTCCTCCGCAAAGGAGAGACACCTATTCTTGGGTGTGTACTTTAATAGGGAGGAAAGACATCCGAGAGCCCGAAACGTACCCCCCCAAAACCCCGTGCCGCACATGATATCACTTCTTTCATGTCCTTCCTCCCCTGCCTTCCTCCCCCTGCCTCATCCAAGCGGCCGTTGTTGGTGCCATCCGGCGTGCCATTCGGGAAGAATTGCAGGTAGCACTGGGCTCCAGCGCCGATCCCTTGCGTCGGATACCTCTCCCCCCGCGCGACCGCTCGGCGCGCGGTCCCCGCGGGTTCGGCCTGCGGAAGGGTTCACCGGTGCCGGAACGTGGTCCGTGGTCTTGATCTTCTTACCTGCTTTCCAGTGCTTTCCACCATCTTTGGAGAGTCCATTTGGCAAACCGGCAAACCCTTTGAGAGATTTTTTGAATGCCAGACTTCTGTCTTCCCACTCACCCCGTTGAAGGAGCTGACAATGCCTGAGTCGTCTCTCCAAGGCAGCCTGACGAATTGCCATCATCAACCCTGGTGGCCAAAGGCCTTCGTAGACTTATCAAAGGCCACCAGGCAATAAGGTATGTAAGTATGATCGAGTATGATCTACCCACCAACATTGATGGTTGCCATTGGATGGGTGGCCGAACTCGGGGGTGCACCCAACTATTGGAACGAATGGAAAGCCAAAAGCTCTCATCCCCGTCCGACCCAGAAATCATCCAGAATGACTTTCAGAGTTCCATCATGTTCCATCCCAAAGAACCGATGAATCAAGCACGCAACTGCTTCTTCGTGGCCACTACACACTCCCACCCACCCACCCACCCACCCACCCATGGAACAAAGATGGAATGGTTGGCGTCCTTGGTCGCCCCTGTAGGGGAAGACAGCAGGAATACATCCCAAATTGGAGGTGGAATCGTTTCATTCTGGATGGGTATGGGTCCTATGGATTCCATATGGATTCCATATGGGTCGTCTTGATGCCCAGGCACGGCCAATCACTCATCTTCTCGGCATACTCATCGAAGGTCATATCGCCTTGTCATCGAAGGTCCATGTCGCGTGATGAACGCCACACGAGATCATCGAAGCTCTGGACTTTGCGAGTTGGGGCACCAACTCCATGTCCAGTCCCATCCGGCATGATTAACATGCTTGGCCCGAAAGGGCCACAAATGTGTCTGAGTCCCTCCCACTCATTTTTCGCTTGACGTCCAACCACCACACAATTGGAAAAAACAAGCAAAAGCAACTGAATATTTCATAATAGTTCCAGATTTTCCAGGAAAAGTATCTACATCCCACCTTCCCCTACCCTGAAGACAGTGTGGGGCCTTGGAGCCTTTTTTGAAGGGCTGACGGGCTGACTGTCGAGTCACTGATATTGAGCAAGTGAAAGTAGGAGGTCTCCTCAGATTGCACCAGGCTTGGCCATCTACTCTGACATATCCACATGTCAATTGAGGAGTGTTTTGGCCTTTCCTCTAGCCCCTCAAGTGACCTTCCCAAGAAGACATCTCAGCGTATGTAGGGAGCCGAAGCCAGAGTCATCTCAATATAAAACATGCAACCCAACGCCGACAGACAACGATGATTCACTGTGCATGGGCGAGCCAACAAACAACGTTTCGCAGGCAGAAATGAGATGCACTCCTGCTACTTGTGGGTGCCAGGATTCTGTAAATCAAGAGTATCAGTGAAAGCCGCCCTAGCCATCCCTAGCCTACCTTCTAGTGGGAAAAGGCATCTTCCCTGAATTGTGCTAGCCCCAACTTGTTCCGGCAAAACATGGCAAAACCACATTGAAGAGCTCAACGGTTCAATACCACGGTCCACGCTGTCGGGTCACATTGAAGGGGTGAACCTCCGACAAGTCGGCTTCGCTATGAATGGGCCGCACGTGGTTCAGGACGATGTCCAAAATGAAGCACATGCCTGATCGGTGCCCCATCGGTACCCCCACCCGTTTCGAACGGATCCCATTCTGAGAAGGTTCACATGATCCCATTCTGTCTGCGGGTTTTGTTCGAGGATGGCAAGGACAGAAGCTCCAATCGATCAGTCGGAGTTCCGGGTGCCAACCCACCTTTCCTTGGTGCCCAGAAAGCTGAGGAAAACCACTTCTCTTACCGACTCTTACCATTTCCCTCCGGGTCCAACTCGGTTTCGGTCAACGCAAAAGTGGACCGAAACGGTTGGTGTTTTGCCAACGGCTTTTGTCCAAAAGTGGAAAGGACGTCGCTTGGTTGCAGGTCTCTAACGACTGCAGATCGGGCAAGACACGAAGGTCCACAACAAACCACGTGTCCACCATTCTAATAGCAGGGGACGTCATTCCCGTGTGACGGAGACTCTGTGACGGGGTCATTGGCATGTCGCAAATCCGCGGGATCCCAATGTCGCCAACACCTTCAGCTGCGAGACCATTGTTGTGCGTCTCTTGCACCAGAGTCTTCATGTCTTCGGCTGTGCCGAAATTCGGGTCGATCTTGAACCAGTCCTGTTGCAGGCGCTGAAAAGGGCCGGTCATGAGGGTCAGTGCCGGAAAAACGGTTCGGCGACTCAAGTCACCTGTGCTCACCACAACGGACTGTCAACGAGTGTTGCATGGAATGCAACGCAATTGGTTTGCAGGAATGTGGGGTGGGGAAACACCCTGGGTGATATAGCTGAAACCTTCAAATTTGTAGCACGTCTTTTTCGCCGAACCTTGGCAGACATTTGCGGTGGGTTTGCCATGAAATGTACGCTGTTGGGGTTTCATGGGTTTTGTGTTTGCCTTGAGATGCTGAATCTTCAGACTGAAGTTTTCTTAGGCCAACGGTGGACACCATGCACGCAAATTGAAGAGTGGCGAATCACCCTAAAATGGGTGGGATATTAGAGATCCATGCGTGTTGTTGAGTGATTGTAGCAAATTTGCTTCAATGAACACTTATTGAAATGAGCTTTTCTTTGCAGCGAAAGAAGCTTCAGGTATACCTTTCGACCAAAAGATGTCGCATAATTATTCGATAGACAAGACGGCGAGTTTCACAACTGATGGGCTACTGGAGACCAGCACAGAGAGTGGTGGAAAATCATGCCCCAAAATCAAGGCCTTTTGTCCAAAAAGGATTACAAGGGTAAACCTGGATGCATTCTTGGAACTGGGGAAGAATGAAGGTTACGAACATCGTGAACGAATAGAAACCAAAGGATTGGGCTCATGCAAACCCTCGGAGGGCACAACGGGCTGTAGAAGGTACTGTAGCTTTGCAAGCTGGCTCTTTTGGTCCTTGGATCTACTATACAATCGATTGATTGAAAAATGCCAGCAGATATCCTTCCCCAAGTTTCTGAACAAACGCTGCGCACCGGCTTCTCCAAAGGGCCGCCATGGCGGGCAAAGACCAAAACCAATGCCCAGCACCGTGCCCCGCGCGCCTGTGCCCAGTAGCCATGATAGCCGTATCCACTCTGGCCATCCGGCCCGTAGTAATTCAGAGGGACTGGTGTGACCCAAATGCAATCAAAGCCCATTCCTCCGCGCAGCAAGGGAGAGAGTCATCAAGGACTGTTCTGGTTCTACAGAACTTGTTGAAGACCTCTTGCCGTAGCCTAACCATGACGGAATCTTAGGGAGCATCAGTTTGATGGACTGATATCCACATTTAACTTGGAGAAGACTTAAACTCGAAGCTTGTAATACGGAAAGTGGACCTGCCTTCATAATAGTTGGGGACACCCGGACACCCCAAACAACTTGTCCTGGTCTTCGGAAGGCTTCGGAATTCGCAGCGTCCGAGTAAGCAAACAAGAGAAGATCCACGTGCATGATCCTGTTCGCCAGGTCCACGTTGTTTGTGCAGGGAACCAGCAGGAAAGGGGCACAAACTGGTAGTCTAGATGAGCCACGGGCGCGGCCGACGGTAAAAACGGGAATCCGGAGAAACGTTATGGCCCGGACAGTGGCGGATGGGAGCAGCAACTCATCCAATTGCTCACTGTGAGGGCTGTGCAAGAAAGAGTCAAGGTGATACAAATGTAGCACGCAAAGTAGCTTCTGGCAGGTTCCTACGCTCTCACTCACTACCTCACCTCACCTCACCTCACCTCACCTCACCTCACCTCACCTCACCACCTCACGCATTTACTCCTTGATCAAGAAGAGCTTTCCAAAGACAGACGTTCAAAAATGCTAGCTTCTTTGCTGTGGTTGAAGCTGCATTGAATATCCAGGTCGGGTGAGCCGATTCGTGGAATCGCCTTTGTACGGGTGTTTTTCTGCTTCCCATGCGGCCTTAGCACCGAGTTGTGGAGAAATTCCACGGTGTCTGTGTCTTCAGCTGGTACGCCGGTGGCCCGTCCCTTTTCTTTAAAAGTGCATGTTCTTCCCGAGGTCGGCACAGCGCTCCTTTGCTTGTTTGAGTAGCTGCGTAGCTGTCTATCTGCTTCAAAAAGCCGCTTTGTCGAGCGTTTTTCGGCGCCTCTTTGCCTTTGGAAATTTTGGCTGGCAACAATTGTGGTAGTGTCTGCGAAAGAGGGCGAAACTGTGATGGTGAAGAGCATGGCTTGAAAGTTGTTTTGTAAAGTCCATTTTTGTTCTAGCTTCTGGAGCACAATCTTGAGCTCTGGAGGCTGCTGCTGCATCATTACCTTGTACTCGGTCCTATGAGGAGAACCTTTTTAGCAAGCACCATCGCTGAACCTCTTAACCCGCAACACGCTGAAGAATCCAAAATGTCTGCACCAAATGCTCCCGATTGAAAGAAACTATCCAAGAAGTATGAGGTCCTTCACTCCTCTATGCCCCCAAATCCCCCCCCCTCACCGGGGAAGACGACCGTAGTGGTAGGCCTTGTGCCGTCACAGGGCTCTGCTAGTATGAAGTGCTTGGTTTCAACCGCCAAAAGGAACTTGCGGGGCCTCAAAAAGGTGCTGATCAACTCATCAACTCACCATCTCCGGATCTCAGTGGTTCCGGTCTTTCCTCCCGTCCTGCAATGTAGTCCAAATGCTCCGTGATCCCTGGCGAAGGATCGATCGAATCGCTTCGGCCGCATCGGTCTCTCGGGTCGGTCGCCGGTCAACCGCGCGACGCTTCTGAGGACTCGTAACTGTCACAAGGCGTTCGTGAAAGCGAAGAAAGCCGGAGTCTATAGCGAGTCTCGCTCCGGAGCCAACCTCTCAGAGTTCCATTGCACCATTGGTTCCCATCGCAGGCGCTGTTGTTCCCCTCAGGCGAAGCAATCGAGTGGGAGGCTCTCGTACATGGCGTCTTTAGCTTTACCAAGTAATGGGATGTAATGGGGTTCCAAACGGAATTGTCACGGATCTTGTCAGAGGAACTGACAGGGTAATGCTCAGTCAAGGCCACGTGGGTAGTCGCCAAAAACTGCGTGTATCCTTCAGTAACATAGCTTCAGGGTACTTAAAACACATTGCCCTCCAAAACGTGGCGTGCTTGAAGTCCAGCCTAGCCTAGGGGCTCGCCTATTTGGGCCACCTCCATCTGTATGCCTATCGTCTCCTTCGAAGAGCTCGCAAGAATGTCCAATTGTGCGCCTTCGCCGCTAGCCTAGGCCTCTCATACGCCCTTTGCGTGGTGTCTTCACGGGTGCGGAGGGCCAGGGCTTAGGCCCAGTAGAAAAGTCCAGGGTGGTTTCGGAAAGGTGTACTGATAGGCTGATAGGCGAAGGGTAGGCATATGGTAGGCCTACGGAGTATATGGTACGCCTAGACCCTACCCTACGTGGGTCGACTCTACCCCTGTACACAGGACCTTTATATGGCTCAATGAAAGAATTCTGATCAGAAATCTGTGCAACATTCAACATCAATTTCCCTGCAACCCCTCCCAACCATAGCCCAGGAAAAGCTCCAGATCCCAGCATCAATGAAACCAATCTTTATTTCTACAGGCCTTGTAGTGTTCTACGTAGCCGGTCTTCTGATGACTTTCTAAATTCTTCCATCAAACCTCCATCCCAGCTTCGTGCCCAGAATCCTACGAATCTCGCACACCAAGGGAATTGGAAGGTGGAAGAAGAGACTTTAATATCCTTTAACATCCTTTAACCCTGCTTCAACCCACTCCCAACGTCCAGTGGCAATATTGTCCTCTTTAGACGTTTTGAAGTAAAAGTAAAAAAAGGCACGCGCCAGGGCACTGCGCTGTGTCCGCCCACACGGTCGAAACGATCGGGCATCACAAGATAGACGGACTTACCCTCGATCTTGTGGTAGCCTCGCCCCATGTTCGGAGTTGGCACGTCAGGTCACTTGCAGGTCCATTCATTTGAGAGACCGCAATGGATGGCCCAAGACGACCCTTTTGTGGAAGCACAGTAGGGTAGAACGAGTTATATAAAAGGAGCTTTTAGAATCTTTTAGATGCTTTTAGGATAGCCATCACTTCATGTTTCCTGTTGGAGAAGCTGTTTCACCTTTTCAAGCATCGGACCGCAGAACCGCATCGAGGGGAACCCAGTTTGATCTCACAGCAGAAGGGTTCAAGTTCAAGGGCCCTGGTTCTCCGACCGGTTCTTTTTGGGCACACGTCTCTGGGTCTCACGCTGATCCATCTCCAGTCTCGTGGCTCTGAGGCTTGATCATCTCATCCCAGAGAACGTCCCTTTTGGACAAAAACAACTTCACTGAGGTGACTGAGGTGACTGAGGGCTTGCCGATTCTGGAGGCCTCTGTCCATCTCTGTCCGGAAGATGCAGTTGTTGGGGAGGATTGCATCGTTGGAAGAAGTTGACAAAGTTAGTTCGTTGGTATTTTTGGAATAGACCCCTTTTAGGTGCTGTCTGCCTACAAAATGTGCTGAACATGCCGTGAGTGCAAACCAATGCCAAAACCCTTCGCGGCTGGGACAAAACCATGTTGTCAGAATCTGGGGTCCAAGCGTCTCATTGTTCAACCCGTTGCCATCCCCGTTGCTGGTGGTCAAACCTTCGGCCCGTTCCCATCCTGTAACCTCCTCCTCCCCTCCTCTTCATAGCCTGTGGGATCTTTTTGAAGCTTCTCTGTCTTCGTTTCCAGCTGCGTCTGCCTCTTTCTTTGCAGCAGTTTCACATCTTCGCAGTCCTCGCACAAACACTCACTTAGCCGCTCGGGCGAGTGGCTCCGACGAGTTCAAACAGTTAGCAGCTCAGCTCGAATGAAATGCCAGAAGTACTTGGTCAGCTGGTCAGAGGGAAAATGGCCGTATGACCCGAAAAAGAATGAACATGTACCAACACACAAAATAGGTATGGAAAGAACACACAAAAAATAGAAACAAGAAAGTAAAAGGCCAAAGGTACGGAATCCCAAACACGCCCAGTACCACATCACGAACATCACAACTCACCACACTCATCACACTCATCACATTGGCAGTTCACCCCAAATTTGGGAACTCTTTGGACCTTCCTGCTCACCTCTACCAGCCACCTGCGACCAAAAAACGGTTCCTCCGCATCACGAGTGTATTTATATAAGCATTTGAGCAGAGCAAAGTTGAACAGTAGCGTTCTTGTTCCTAGTACTACGGCCAGGAGCCCTAGTAGCTTCTTGTTCCTAGTAGTCTCCAACTCCGATAACTCTGGGAACATCTTTTGGACCAGTAGATAGGGGGGCGATGTGTTTCCACTACCTGCGAGTGAAAGACTGCCAAGACTCCCAAGAGAGCCTGCCAGCGAGGCTGATGAGGCTGTTTTGGGCATGTCTTGAACGGATGACCAGACGTTACCAACCTACTAGCGCTGGCCTCTAAGAGTGATGGTCTCCACCTACTAGTGATGGAGGCTCACTTGAACTGACCAGACGATACTGCGATGCTGCAGATCCCGGGCGAGCGCACGTTGTTGCACCAACCGCACCACCAACCCAGGTTGGTCCTTCTTCCCTTTCTGTGTTGGGATATGTTAGACCCGGTGTGAAAGGCCGCATTGAGATCCGTTCAACCTTAGCTTTACGTTTCAATACAACTTGGAAAAGTGTGAAAAAGTGAGCAAATGTGGAAAACCTTTGTGAGAACTCATTGCGTGAGCTCCTCGAATCCTTCCCCCACACCGCCGGTCCTCAGTTACACAGGAGCTCCATGCCACCACCGCTCCAGCGACCAGTGCTCGCCACATGGGCCGTAAATAAACGGCTCAACCGCGGGAAGACCCAGATCTGGAACTTGACAAAGGGATTGAATCGAGATTGAAACATCTGATTGAATATCGATCCACAAAAACTTGCGCAGCAAAAGATCAAAATAACGATACAACTTGATACAATTTGATACAAGAAAACCTGGTTGGATATCACTTGGTACAACTTGATACAACTTTCACTTGGATTCTTGATGATTCTTGGAAACCAGATCAAGTGTTTCACTAGCCACTCCCGAGGACCTCGTCTCGGTTTTGTCGGATGCGTGACACCCGATACTAACTCGAAAGGGCCCAGTCTGGTGAAGGGAGATCTGAGATGTACGATCGCCGAGTGATTTTTTTCACTCAGGTCTCCTCACTCGCACAGGTGCTCAAACGGAGAGTGCCACACCCTGCATGGGTCTGAGAGACACCTAGGTCTCAAAAAAAACAAAACACCCAAAGCAAAATTTGAAACGAAAGGTCTAAAAATCGATCTATAATTTTGACATGTGATCACGTAAAAACATGTGAATCACGAACATGCGTCCGGTGGAAAAGCCCGAGCTCAAAAAGGACCTCCAACGAATCCTCCCCACACGGCCCTTGTCGTCGAACGCAGGCGGCATGATTCACGTCCCCCCCCCCGCTCCTCTTGGCACTGGGCTCGCTGGAACGATCCTGGAGTCGCCGCGGTGGGACCGGGTGAGTGAGACCGGCTTTCCACTGTGGACTGTGGTTTCCAACCCGTCCGAGACCGCATGTCTTTGCTCCAAAACTCTAGGGTCTTGGATGGTCTTGGCTAAACATCAGAATCTTGCATGTTGAGTTCTACAGTAAAAGAAAAATATGAGGCCACACAACTTCGAGGTCACTTGCCCTCCTCATCAGCTCCGCGTGCTTCGCTGGCTTCGCTGGGGCAGGTGAGCCTTGGTGGGCGACCACCTGGCACCGAGGTGAGTCGGATCGAAGGTGAGCGGCCAAAACGTTGACCGAGATGTGCTGGAGAAGTCCAGGAGCACTCGGTTTCTTGGGGGTACCAAGCATGTCACAGCCTATGACAACCTAGATTGAAGCTGACCCATAGATTGAGATTCAAGATGATTCGATCAAATCAGCCAGTACAAGATGCGCTTTTCGATACCTGGAAACCTGGATCAAATCCCGACGTTCACGGATTTGACCGACTCTCTCGTTCACGGCCGCATTTGACCGACCCTTCATCACTTCTCGTGCTGTTGAGGTCGACCCTTCGATCTCTCCTTCAGCGAAGGCGCACTCGCCAGGGGTGATGTTTTGAGGATTCTGAAACTCAGGTTCTGAAACTGGGATTCTCAAACAGTTAGGGGAACAAGATCATTCTCCTTAAATTGTGGAATCAAGTTAGTTGTGGAACCCAAGACAGTTGCGGAAGCTCAGTTGCGAATCCCAGTTGCGGAATCTCACTTGCAGAATTTCAGTTGCTGAATCCCAGCTGCGTGGAATCCCACCAAATAGTTGCGGAATCGGCCGAATCCGGCTGAATTCTCTGCGACGTCGCAACACATCCGTCGCCACCCACCCGGCCTCTCACCTGAAAATAGATGTGAATGTGCCAGATCTAAGTCTTCAGCGCGCGATTCGACACCCCTAGACAGCGGGTCTTCACAAATCGATCGTCTTCAAAGCCATCAAGGGGCGAACGTCTGGTAGATGAGCTACAAGTTCTTCGAACGCTGCAGAAGAGCACGAGTTCGTTGCACTCGCTGCGATGGGAAGGGCGAACGTCACAAATCCAAAGCACCCCCGCGGCTGGATCAGCCTTCTTTTTCCAGAAAATCATTTCACTTCTCTTCTCAGGACTGCAAGGAGGACACACGACCCACACGACCCCAGCTTCCGCCCAACGTTCCGACGGTTTCTTCGCTCCGTCGGACACGTGTCGTTTCCGTCGGACCGCGAAGGTTTGAGCGTCCCCCCGGCGTTGATGGTGCGTCGGCCGCGGTTGTCATCGTAGTTCCAGGAGACCACCTCGGGATGAAGCCGAGGGATGAGTTGATGGAAGCTGTGAATGATTCTGTGAGTGATTGGATGTTTGATGGATTTGAAGCTGTGGATGTGTTCTGGATCAATGAGGGCTTGTTGGAACTTGGTAGCAGTTGGGCTTGTTGGGGCCCCCTGAGGCGCCGTGGACTCCGAAGAAGTGACCGAGTGCCGCACATGATGCGGCTCTCGGGCATCCAGCCATCCCTGCGCACATGGGAAAGGCATCCAGCCAAGAGACCATGGGATTCGTCGGAAATACACAGAGGGCCATTTCTCGTGGTCAAGAGTCCGCTCAGGCCGGAAAAGTAACACCAATTCTGCTTGGGCTGAGCTCATGTCCCTCCATCGTGAGCTCAGGCCTCTCCTCTCTGTGTCTCAACAGTTCAAAGTACTGTGCTGTGCTTGTAACTGGCGTGCTCCGAAGGTTTCCCTGGGAGTCCCAATTATGCCAATGAGCATCTTCTGTCATGTCTTTTGGGTTTGGTGCAAAAGCTTCAATGTTAGTAGTTAGTGGTGTCAACCCAACTATATACCCAATTATGGGCCCTTGTGATACTGGGCAATGCCCAGTATCATCGAAGGCCATGTTCTCCATGTCCCAGGCTGGTGGCAGGGTGAAAGTTCGGGTGCTGATCTGGGTGTCTTCGAACAAGAACGATCTTGGCATCTCTGAGTGATTCACAGATTCATGTAGACGACGTCCTTATCAGGCAACTTCCAGACGCAACATCCTTGTCTTCCGCGCGATTGAAAAGCACGGGTCCGTGCATGACGGGTCCTCCACGTAGTCACAGAGCTCGTCATGGTCCATGGGCTTCCTGGTGTGACCAGTCGCAGCGAGGATGAGTGGAGAACTGGTGGGGGCAGGACTGGACCCCACAAAAACGCACCCCTTCTATCCCCTTTTCCCATATTTTCCCATGGCCTGTCTTGCACTTCATCTTTTTCAGGCGGAGCACTCTTGGTAGCTGAGGAAACATACGGGCAGTAGACAACCAGTGGAGACAATGATGTGTGTTCGTTAGGTGCATTCTCTAGTGGTTCCTTCCTCCTGCAACACTACTTCGAGGTAAACAAGTAACAACTCAGACCGGCCGGAAAGCTTTCAAAGGCAGCTTCAACCTTTCCCACGGGAGTTTGGGGCATAGGGGCATAGGGGTATTGATATCTCCAAGAAACATCCAGAAACTGCAGACATGTTGATTGCTCCAACTCCGGCTCGGTGTCAAAAAATGAGTAAGAACCCCAGGGGGGTAACATACATACCTCGTTTTCGGAGGTTAGTAAGTATCTAGCAGGCAACCCCGGCCTCCCCCCCCCCATCTAGGTATGTATGTATGTATGTATGTATGGTCGAAAGGTACATACCTCGAAATCAGGGGTATGTATGTTTCTGGGGAACATACATACCTAGAAAAGGAGAGGTATGTATGTATGTGAAAGGTATGTATGTATGTCTGGGGAAACATACATACCTCGAAAATGATACGTATGTATGTATGTCTGGGGAAACATACATACGTAGAAACTACAGGTATGTATGTATGTCAAAGGTATGTCTGTGTGTCTGGGGAAACATACATACCTACAAACTATAGGTATGTATGTATCTCTGGGGAAACATACATACGTAGAAATTTATAGGTATGTATGTATGTCTGGGGAAACATACATACCTAGAAACTATAGGTATGTATGTATGATAAAGATATATATGTGTGTGCGGGGAAACATACATACCTAGAAAATTAGAGGTATGTATGTATGTCTGGGGAAACATACATACCCAGAAAATCGTAGGTATGTGTGTATGTCCGGGGAAACATACATACCTGGTAGGTATGTCTGGGGAAACATACATACCTGGAAAAGGAGAGGTGTGTATGTATGCCTCGGGAAACATACACACCTAGAAAAGTATAGGGGAATGTCCGGTATGTATGCATGTCTGGGGAAACATACATACCTTGACAAGAAGGGGTATGTATGTATGTATGTCTGTTTGGGGAAAGAGACATACCTAGAAAAGAAGCGGTATGTATGTATGTATGCATGGTCCAAACGTACATACCTCAAAAGCAGGGGTATGTATGTTTGTCGGAGACATAGAAGAGTCGTACATAGCCATCATGTATGTATGTCCGGGGAAACATACATACCCTGTATGTATGTATGTATGTAGGTATGTATGTATGTATGTATGTCCGGGGAAACATACATACCGAGGAAATTACAGGTATGTATGGTATGTATGTATATCTGGATACATGTGCAACACAGACGTGCATGTGGCCAAAGAGTGCAGGTAACAGCTGCAACACTGGGGCCTCGGCAGCAAGGGCAACGGAGAGCGCAGAAGGTCTGGACCTAAGTGGACGTAATGGACCAGGACGCAGGCGGCAGGTACAGTGCCGTCTGGACATGGAGTCGAAGACATAGCACGACTTGAGACGCAGAAGCGGCGCACACCTTTTTTCTGCGCGTCGGCCAAAAAGTGGGGAAGCACCCACGAGCAACTAGAGGTCCAAAGCGTGGCGCCGACCGAAGCACGTACCAACCACCCGACTGCATCTTTTTTCTTTGCGAACAGCTAGCTGCCCCACAAGAGCACAGAGATGATGCTGAGTGCGAGCAGAAGCGAAAACTCCGTAGAATGCCCTGGACCTCGACCGGCAACACCGCCCCCGGTACACGCTGGCAGCAGACTAGCGAGAGGAGGTGTAAGTCTGAGTGTGCCACAGCCGCCACGAAGAAGGGGGCTGCAGTACCTGGAGGGTGGCGGAGTGAGAACATGTGGGCACTGGTTGCGTGGTACCGGCGCCGCGACATGTGCGGGTGGTCTGGTCCCAAAGATCTCGACCGACGTGACACCCCTCGGCGCTGCGGCATGTTCGTGACGAAAGCGACACACCCAGAAAATGAGACGTGTGTAGGACGTAGGAGACCGACCACACGACGCACCGACGTAGCAGTCCAGGTCACCAGACATGCGTTGACATGTGTATGACGTCATGTATGTATGTGTGGGGAAACATACATCGCTAGGAAATGAGAGGTATGTATGTCTGTTATGGGTGCTGAGTATATGAGACATACGTTGCACAGTCGTCGACGTGCGAAGGGGCTCGCTTCGCTCGCCCCGCGGGGGAGGCGCTGCGCCCTCCCCCGCACCCCCTCC